>BMAO01011286.1:0-49834 GCA_019973975.1 Trichonephila clavata
TTCAGTTTTGTTTGATGTTTATTCATCTCTCTCTTACAGAGAAATTTTGACTATATATATATATATATATATATATATATATATATATAAAATTTTAAAACTTTTATCAAAATGAACGTTTAAATAGATCTTTGGATGTGAAATGTTGATTAGAACTCTGATTGTTTCACAAGTAGTTTGGAAAAATTTTTATTACGAAGAGTACACCGAAATAAAAAATAAATAAATAAAATTTTATTTTTAAAATAAAGCTGTTGTACAATTAAATAAGTTTATTTTCAACAGTTTATCTTCTTGAATTTAAACGTGATATAACACTCATTCAGCATAATATTTTGCAATACTAAGATAATAAACAGGAAAAAAAAACTATTTTTTTTAAAAATTGAACATTTGTTCACAAACTTTTGGTACAGAATGGGGCCCGTTTATGTTTATTTTTTTTTGTAAATTCTTACCCATTTCTTATCATTTTAGTAATACTAATTCCTTTTTCTGTTCTTAATTTTAGCATATGTACTAAGCAAATCTAAAAACAACAAAAAATCGCCATTTCTCCATTTTTTTAAAAAAAAAGTTGTTGCAAGTAGAGAGAGAGAGAGAGAGTTGTCTTAATTTTAATAAAAGATAACTGAAATTGAAATTTTAAAAAGTTAAATTTTTAAAAAAACATGACTATTTGTATCACGACATTGTAATTGCAAATGGAATTTTACTCACACATTCAATATTATCATATAACAGCATTGCATATCTGCGTTGATTGATGTCTCAAAAACCTATCTGCTTATAAAAGTTTTCATTTATCTAAACAAAGCCTTTAGGAAATAAAATGATACATAAACTGTCTAAGGGAATAAGAAAAAATATCAGTTAAGATGCATAAATTCATTTAATTATGATGCACAAAATTCAATAAGGTAATCTCATGTGAAAGATTTCTCAAATTCATCCCGTAGAAATTTGTTAAGCTAATTCTAAAAATTAAGAACATTTTTTCCCTAATTTAATATTGGTTCAACAAATTTAATCTAGCAGTATCTGGCTCCAGCTACCGGAAATTGAAGAATGATAAAAAGAGGAAAAAAACGATGCATCTTCTCTAGTCGATTAAAGATTCAAATAAGACAAAATTATATAAAGAAAAGATAAGTGTGAAATTAGTTTTTACTGCTTTTAGGAATTTTGCTGATGGAGCGAAAAAAAGAAAGGGTAAAAAATCAAAACTTATATACCACTTTAAAAGAATAATCTACTTTTATCTCTCAAAAAATCCTTTGAAGTTATAAATACATTAAAGATAAAAAGAGGTATTAAAAGCAAAAGAAGAGAACTGAAAAAAGTATCTTTGGAACATACATATTCAGATATTTGTTACTTCGGATAAATAAATATTTAAAAAAAAATTGTTAGTATGCGTTTACACCAGTGCTTCTCAAACTTTCACTATTTGCGACCCAATATTCAATCATAATTTTCATCACGCCCCCCTCCACACAATAGCAATGTATTGAATTAAATAATATTATACTTTGAGACTAAAGCTACAACACGTTATTAACCTCTTAATTGCCACTGACGTAGATAAACGTCACACTCAGCCAAAGCGATAATTGCTCCGGACGTATATAAATGCCTGGCCGAAGTACGAACTTTTCTGTGGACTGCTATCCATAAAATTATTCTGGAGGCTTTGGAATACAATAAAAGGACTTTTACAGACCTTATCGCGAAACTTTAAATCAGCAGTTAAAGGATTAATTATAAACCATACAATTTATCAAGTGTTATTTATTGTATATAATTTTATATACGATAAGAGAGACAATGGGGTCACTTATAATTATTGTTCTCGTTCTTATTGTTAAATTAATTATAAAATACATTGTGTAGTACTGATATATTTTTAAGTGTATTACATCGCTTAATGTGTATTTTATTTATTAATATGTAAGAATGCATTTTTTGTTTACTTACTTTCAGTAAACTGATAATTTTTTTTAAATAATCTTTTGTTTTCGACTTTCTAATATGCTCGCATCCCTCCCTTGCTGAATTTTCACGCCCTTCCCCTACGGGAAGCGCCCCACAGTTTGATAAATTTTGGTTTACACATACATAAGAAATTAATTTTTTTGTTTAGTTTTCCCATACTCCGTACATATATATATACATACATATTGACTATAAAGTACACTAAAATGTGTTAGGATTAATTTCCACATGTGAGACATTCTTTTTTATATACTTCAATAGGAAATATATATTTCATCGTAACTAGCATTATAACATTACTATATTTATTTGTACATTCCTTCTTACAATGCAATGAGAACACAGATAATATAGGCTTTTGGGGATTATCTTTCCATTTTCATTTCTTCTCAAGCAACAAATTACACATTGCTTTGCCAATCCCTGTTCTTTATCCAATATGTTCACGAATCTAAATTCCTGCCTGCAATAAAAAATTCCCACCTTCACTACAAAAAAAAAAAATCCTGGATGAGAAATATTTCAGTGTTATGGACAAACTGCAACTCTGAAAAACGCTAGCACTAATGATCTCACTAGAAAAATTTTAAAAATGTGTAAATCAAAGGAAGAAAGAAGAAAATATCAGTGCACATACAGCGAACGAGCAAATAGGTTACAATCAGCTTTAGGTAGCCCATATGTTGTACGGGCAAACCAGTTAAGGAGTTAACATGTTCCAGATTTTATGGATCAAATTAAATTTGTATTGGTTAAAATAATATATGACTTCAATATTCTAAATTCTGAACTCTATACATATACTTCTCTTTCTAATGCTGATTTTAGTCTGGCGTTTTGAATCTTCAGCAGAATTTATCCTAAAAAGTAAATTTACTTGGAAATTTTCTTGGAAGTAAGCATTTTCTTACAAAATAAGTAACATTTGCATTATTATTATGCAGGCTAAAAGAAAAGTCATGAAAGATTTTCCTATTATATACATTTTCTGAATCTATTCAAAGGATTTCAATCGAAAAGTTTAAAATTTGTCTGGGACATTGAGACAATATATTTTGGTATAAATCTGAATATTTTGTATATAAATTTAATTAAAATCCTATATTTTTGCTTTCATACCTCAATCCTCTGGGAATTTATTCAAAAATAGAAGCACAGAAGCCAGGGTCGGATCGAGACCTTTGGGGGTCCTGGGCTAGAGATATCTAGAAGCCTCCTAAATAGTTACAATTTTGGCCATTTTCCTAAAAAAGGGTTTTTACGGAAAAATTGAAAATATACGAAAATCAAGAGATTTTTTTTTTATTTCAAACAATTTAAATACATTGTAAACAAAATAACATAATTTACAAAAAAAAACTTTTTTAAACTTTTGTGCTGAAAATTCTTTTATTTGTTCATCACAGTTTAAGTCTTTGGTGAGATCAGTATTAATGAAAAGAAGTGATAAATAACTAAGTCTCGTATTTGTCATTGTTATTCTATATTTGTTTTCTATATAGGACATTTATTAGAACGTATGTTCCGCTTCCCAATTACTAATAGGAAATAGAAAATTTTTTAAAATGGTATGCAAATTCGGAGAAATGTCAACAAGTTTCTTTAAAAAATTAGGTTGAATATATCACTACAAGTATAGGACTCTTGCTCAGTTTGTTTTAGATAAGTTTTTAACTGAGCACCTTCATTTACTAAATGTTAGTCTACATCATCGGAACAGCGCGTATATCCTCCAAGTCGACGTTCTCCTTATTTTGATCTTGCAAATCCATCAAAAATTTTAATTTCTTTCTATATTCTGCATATACTTGATTTCTATTTAAATTAAGGATTAGCTTATCTAACGGAACAATAAGCGTGTATCTTTTTAATTTTTCTGTCCCATACACATACACATTGTGGACCATGTTTCCTTCAAATCAGCCATCTTTTAGCTGAGATTTAGTCGTGTTACTGGAAAACCAATTTCTTCTGTTGGGACTTTTTGAATGCTGTATAAGTCTTCGTTATCTTCAGAGGAGTTTTTATTCATACGGATAATTTGCGTACCAGTAAGAGCTATTGTTACTTTACCTTTTAAAACCCTTACATGTTTAACTAACTTATTTGTAAAACGTATATTGTATAGGCTGGCAATACTTTCATTATTTTATACTTTCTTTCACATTAAACTCAAGAAAGAATGTAAACTATAATCATTTTTAAAAAACAATAATTAGTTTTCAAATTTTGATTATTCTTTTGTCTCTTTATAATTTGCGGTTTGCATGGAAATCAACGCAATCACGATGAAAAGATCCACTTATCTTAATACTTCAAAGTACAAAAAATTAATTGTATTTCATGAATTACAACAAACAGAATAAATCACATAGTTCTGAGGGGAAAAAAGGAGAATTTGTTACGCCTCTTGTTCGAACGAACGTAGAACACTTTGATCAATTCGAACACAAAGCAAGAATGAATCCATTATCACTCCGTAGTAATTGGTCTACCAACGACATTCATCGGAATCTGGAATGACAAAAAACACTCTTGTTCAGAATAAAATTATTCATTTCTGATCCAATAAATCAAGCGTCTGTTTCTAACTTATTTGCAACCCTTTTTAATTGAGCCCAAGAAAAGGGTATTCTAATTCAGACCCTTCATTGCTCTCTAATGAACTACAGCACCTAATTTGAAATGAACAAAACGATGCCGATGAAGAGATCTCCTGTCGCTTCTAATCAGCAGACGACTTTTTTTGCGCCAGCTGCTTTTTTTTTTCATTTGGCGCCATTTTTTATTATGGCTAATGAACAGCTGCTTAATTTTCGAACAATTGGTGAGCGATATCTTTCAAAAGCTTGTTACAAGGAACATAAGATAAAATATTGTTTTAAATTATAGGAAGAATTTACTAAGCCTTTATCGTAGCGTGAATTTTTAATTGGATATAGTTTCTTGTGTTCTTTAAAATTTGAATATTCCATCAAAAGTGAACTTTCTAAAGAACAGAGAATAGAGAATAGGCGTTTTTCAAAAGTATTTTAAAGTACTTCGTCACTTCATTTTGAATATTTAGATAAATAATTATTTGAAAAATTCAGTATTCAAATTATGATAATTGTATAAATTTAAAAAAAACTTATTTCAAAAATCATTAAATGAAAATCATTCACAAAATTTTAACTACCTATTTTTCAAATAAAAATGAATCCTATCATCAAAACAGCATTGTTGCTATATAAACTGCTTCCTGAAATTTAATAAAAAACATTCAAATTTTGTATTTTTTTGCATATGCCATAAATATAAGAATTTTCTATATGAATCTATTTATATAAATAACTGAATTTTTTTTTGATAAAAGAAAGAGTGTTAATCTTAGAAATATTTTTAAGAACATTTTAAACAGGAATAATCTCTTCAAGTGTATTTATTTACTAAATGAGATGTAAGTAAATATTTAAAATATTTCAATTTAATGTTACCTAAAAAGTTTTGAAACCTTCAATTTAATTTAATTTGTGTAAAAACAACAGAGAAACAGAACTTAAGTCCATGATATATATATATATATATATATATATATAATTCAATGTATACATTTTTGTTTTGTTTCCATTAGATATAAAAATTTAATTCTATTTGAAAATGTAAGCAAAATACGTAGGAGGAGGATTTTCTAAGAGACAAAGAAGATAATAAGGGACAATTTAAATTTATCCTACTGGATATAGTACTGCCTTACGTATTCTACAACTCCAGATACTAAATTCTAGCGTAGTACAGGTGCCATTTCGTTACATTTTGGAAGCTATTTAAAGAAGAATGGAAATTAGAATTTATTAGAACAATGTGCATGCACTGCTAAAAAGGAAAGGAAATACTAAAGAACCAATTTTATTCAGCGAATTTTAAACAGACTTCTTCTTTTTTAACCTATGCATTTATGTTCTATAAACAACCTTTAGGGTTTCTATTTTATTGATTAAGTTTAGAACTTCACCATATGAAGGAACCGAGAGATAGGTAAATTAGTATTGCTATTTAAAGAGATATGAAATAAGAAAGAAGGAGAGATTGCGTATGTTTAGCGAAAATGTTGAATTGCTACTATTAAAAGTTTTTTTTTCTTCAGAATAAGCAAATAACAGAAGCTCGTAAATCTAGGTAAAAAGTTGTTGCTTAGAAATCCATGTTTAAACTACTTTTGGTGTTGGAACCTGCTTGGCCGTTCCTCAAAGCTGTCTTTGGAAATTGTTACATGAACATTCATTATTTTGGAAAGGATTAAGCATTTAACTTATCCCCTATTGCATACTGTAAGATTCGCCGGACAAAAACAAAACTATATAGGTGGCGCTGCCATCGCAATGGAAAAAAGAGATGAGAACAACAATGGCAGAGGAAGCGATGGCGGCTACGTCCTGTAGCAGATACAAAATGGTGTGAAAATAGTTTAATGTTTGGTAATAGTGTATTTTTATATTGGTTTAATTGTGTGTGCTGTGTGGCTTTTATAAACATAATAAAATCTTTAGCCACTAAAGATGAATTAATTTGTTTCGTTCCTGGTTGTGATGAATTCTTCTTTGATGAATTAAGAACCTACAGCGGATTTACAAGTGAATATTAATTCATACTATTAAGATAATTAAAGCTGAGAGATTAATTTAAAAAATAGTACTTCGGTTTTACAACATGAGTTGATTATTTAATTAGCTCATTAGTAGAAACTACGTTTTTTCTCAGGGTGTTTTCTTTTTTGTTTTGTGCTACTAAAATCTTTTTTGAGTGCTGAATTTTAATTGAAAAGAAGTTTAAATCAATAATAACCATAATGAATTCTATGTAATAAAATCTCTCAATTCTGAGTTATTTCTAGATGAAACAGTTGGGAATATGTTCTTAAAAACATATAACAAACATTTGAACAATGGAACATGAGAAAGAAAAATTCAAATGTATCAAAATAACATAGTCTTACTTAAGTATCTTATACATTAATCTTTTTCGTTTTTCCAGACATCAAAGTTCAAAAGTGATTTGATTATATAAATAATTAAGTTATAAATACACATTTAGTCTTTACAATACATCTGTCATTATAAAAATATTAAAACGAATGCCGAAATATTAAAAAGGAAAAAAGAACTCATCAACGAGAACAGGAATTTCTATTTTTTTCTTCAAAAACAGTCTTTCAATTTCTTTCAAGTAACTTAAGTGAATGATTTAAATATTCAAAAGGATCCCATACTCGGTTGTTTTCAGTTGAAAAAGAAAACATCTATATGCACCATAATGTTTTAAAATTAAGCTTAGAAAACTATAAAAAAAAAAGAGAAAAAGGCTTGATTTCTTTTTTTTTTTTTTTTTTTCATTTTTACTTTAACAACTGTCAAATCAAAATTCGAAAAAAAAATATTTACACTTAATTTCTTCAAATGAATTCTTAAATAAAACAGAAAAGTTTAACACTTATTTCTTTTAAAGAATATATTTTTACATTTTGAAACTAATAAATTATTCAGTAATTTATTTTTATTCTGATTTTATAAATTTGTCCTTGAATGATGGTCAGCTTAAGCGAATTTTTTTTTAAAAAAGTGTGATTTTCATAGAAAGATGCTATAAGACATTACATAATATACAATTAAGCAATAAATACTATTCCCTTCGACACTTTTTTAATGAAATATTGCACTAACCAGTTAAGACTTAATCTTTCGAAAGTTTTATTTGATAAAAATAATTTTATTATCTAAATTTCAAACTATGAGTTTAAAGTGAATTTGTATTTCTCATTAAAAATCGAATTTCTTTAAAAAAGGATTCTACTTCCTTAAGTGATAATACTTTTACATTATTTATTCTTCCATTTAAATCTTTAACCTTTCAAAGGCGCCTCTATTTAATACGCCATTTTGTTTTTAATTTAATCAGCAAACGATTCTGGGAAATACAATTTTGTTTTTAAAAGTTTAATGATACAGTCTCTAATGCAAGCGCTCATAATCTACAAAAGCTCACAGATTAATTTATTTACTTTTATATTAATATTATTATTACTTTAACTATTACAATTGCATTACGCAGAGGATAATATTTAATAACCCTAGTATGCAGAAAATACTTAAATTATTGAAATAGTTTCTTAGGAAAAAATTATTGGTCGATTATTATACGTTGAGAAGAAAAAATGATCGTAAATCTGTCTAAAAAATTAATATTCAGAGATAATGAATCTGATTTCACACTATATAATATAACAGTATTTAAAAGTTCATGTGTAACCTAATTGAATAGTATCAAATTGCAATAAAATAACTTAAATAACTCTCCTTTATATATATACAGTGGACCCCAAAAGTGTTCGTACACATGCAATTTCCTATAAAATTTAATGTTTTCGACTAATAAAAATTAATATATTGGAATTGGAATTTTTTATATCTACAACTTGTTCTTAATAGAATTACACAATTATTTTTTTTTAAAATGATATAACAATTATTTTTTTAAAATTAATAATCAAAAAGCTGTTGAAAAATTACACCACAAAAGTCTTCGTGCACCTAACAAAAATCTCAACTTAGCTTTAAATATTGTATTTCTTTCTTACTTTAGTACTTAGTAGGATATCTTTTAGTGTTCACAATAACTTTTAAACGTTTTGGCATATATTTAATTAGTTTTTTGTAAATTCTGCATCGGTTTTCCTCTATGCTTCTGTTATTATTGTATTTACTCCCCATTATGTGTTTATATGTCATGTTTTCTTTTTTAAAAACCAAATTCTCACCAAATATGTTCTACTGGGCTAAATAAACTGATTGAGGAGGTTTTTTCAGAATTTTGGACAATTATAGAGACACCAGCGGCGTACATTGAGAGCAGAGAGCTTGGCTTCATTATCCTGTTAAAAAATGAAATAGTCTCCTACATCCAAATTTCTGCCGGATAATTTAAAATTTCACTTTAAAATATTTAAATAGAGCTGGTGATTCAAAATGCCATTAAAAAATACCAAATTACCTAATTCTTTGGCCGATTTACATCTCCATGCAAGAACACTTCCATCTCCATGGTTCATTGATCCAATTTGATTCTTGGGTTTAAGTTTCAGAAAATTTAAAATTGACACCAAATTCATTGGAATGACGGAAAATTAAAAATGTTTGGTTCTGATGGGCATATAATAGTTTGTAAATGAAAAAATGAGGAATTTAATTCCATGAATTTATGTGGAACAAGAACTCCTCCACCTCCATGCAGAAGCATGGAGGTGAGAAGTTCTTGTGTGGAGGTGTAAATCGGCCTCAAAATTAGGTAATTTGGTATTTTTTTTATGGTATTGTGAATCATCAGCTCTATTTAAAAATTTTAAAGGGAAATTTTAAATTATCCGGCAAAAATTTGGATATAGGAGACAATTTCATTTTTTAACAGGATAATGACGCCAAACTAGCTATTCTTCATAATATTGCTTTTAGGGAAAATCTCGCTGCTTCTTCCATCTCTAATTATGATTGCACTATGTCCCCATTTTTTCTCCCTCATCCTTCAGAGAGGAATTCCATCAATATTATTAAGCAGAATGAGAAAAATACTGATAATTTCCCTGTTATTTGCTATACTGATGGTAGTAAAATTGCTGGCAAAGTTGGTTTCGCTTTTGTTGTGTTCAGGAGTGGTGTAGAATCCGAGCACTTTCAATTTAGAATTCGTGATGAATGCACAGTTTTTGTAGCTGAACTTTTATGTTTAAACTTCGCCATTAAATGGATCACTGAACAAAATAGTGTCTCAGACTATCTCATCTGTACAGACTCTCTTTCCTCCTTGGATTCTCTTAAGTGTATTTCTTCATCTAACAACATAATCGTCGAGATCCAAAAGCAACTTAAAAACCTAAAAGATAAAAACATCTCAATAGATTTTGCATTTGTTCGTGGACACACGCGCATTTTTGGAAATGAGCGGGCCGATTGGTTAGCCAAGGCTGCAACCAAACGCAAAATTGACATTGCCGTTAATATTCCTAAGTCATTTTACAAGAAGATTATGAGGGAAAGAATGGTGAAGTCTTGGAACCAAGAATATCTCACATCAAATAATGGGAGCGTAACAAAGAAATTTTTTCCAACCATTAATAAGAGACTGTCCTGCCATCATTTTTATACTAATAACAAAATAACCCAATTTATAACTGGCCATGGCAACTTTAAAAGCTACTTGAACAAATTTAAGTTAGTTCCGTCATCTTCCTGTGATTGCGATATTGGTGGCGAGGAAAATGTAGAACATGTGCTCCTTCTGTGTTCCAAGTTTGAAGGAGAACGGAATATCCTAAGACTGGCATTCAAGGGACTTAATGTAAATTGGCCTCCGAATCTTCCTCAACTGCTTTCCACCAGAAGTACTTTTAAAAAGTTCAGTGAGTTTGTTATGAGTATTTGTAATGCTTCCTAACCTCAAGGGGTTATTTTTTGTTATTTATTTATTTATTATTTTTTCTTTATTTTTTTCTTTTTTCCTTTGTATTATGTGATTAATACTTACTTCTGTAAGCCCTGTGTGATACTTTGTGGTGCACGGGGATTTTATCATTGTTTTTCCAATAAAAAAAAAATAAAAATAAACTATCTGCTCTCAATGTAAGTTGCTGGTGTCTCTATAACTGTCCAAAATTCTGAAAAACATCCTCAATCAGTTTATTTAGCCCAGTAGAACATATTTGGTGAGAATTTGGTTTTAAAAAAAAAGAAAACCTGACATATAAACACATAATGGGAAGTAAAAACAATAATAACAGAAGCATGGAGGAAAACCGATGCAGAAATTACAAAAAACTAATTAAATCTATACCAAAACGTTTAAAAGTTATTGTGGACACTAAAAGATATCCTACTAAGTACTAAAGTAAGAAGGAAATACAATATTTAAAGCTAAGTTGAGATTTTTGTTAGGTGTACGAAAACTTTTGTGGTGTAATTTTTCAATAGCTTTTTGATTATTAATTTTAAAAAATAATAGTTATATCATTTTTAAAAAAATAATTGTTTCATTCTATTAAGAACAAGTTGTAGATATCATAAAAAATTCCAATTCCAATATATTAATTTTTATTAGTCGAAAACATTAAATTTTATGGGAAATTGCAAGTGTACGAACACTTTTGGGGTCCACTGTATATATATATCGAGCTACTCTTTATCGTAATCTTTTCCATGAGATTCTGACAGTTACTTGCTCTTTAATTTCATAAGCACTACTTCAATTTAGTAAAAAATGTGTAAGGAATCGATATCCAAAAATGAATAGTAATCCAAAAACGGGAGAGGGGTTTATTATTGTGCTGATTTAAAATTTTTCTACGCGAGCTTATTAAATACGTATCATGTAGAAATATTTACATCAATACAAACAACTTACATTTTCATTAACCCTATTTAGCAGTCAAGAGAAGAAAATATTTAAACTATGGAAAAGAACCCACTTTCACGATCAAATAAATTTTGAATATTTTCCCATGATTTCCTGCCTTTTAAAATTATTGATAAAACTCAAAGCTTTTCAATCGTTTTTGGTATTTACGAAGAAAATTCTTTTCACCAAAATATTAAATGAAAAAATAAGTGTGGTGTGTGTTTTTTTGATAAACTTGTTTAAAGTTTCCAATACACTAATCATTGTTTAAGAAAAGTGTGTCTGTGCTATTTTTTTTTCGAAAAAGCGTAATTGTATAAAATTACAGATTTTATATTAGTAACATTCTGCACACTTAAAATTTTGACTGTTGTTTTCTTATTTAAATCACTCTTATTATATTCAATTTTTCCTTTAATTTTAGGCTTTAATTTTTACTTTTAAAATATAAGCATCGAGAAAAAAAACAGAATATTAGCGTCAAAGTATGGCAAACTACTTTTTGGTTTAAAAGTGGATTTAAGTAAAGATTTAAAAATATTCCATCTAATCACTTTTACAACTAATTATCAGTACTTTTATTGTGTTCAAATTTTGGATCACTTTATAGTTTCCGAATAAAAACGATGAAGTTCATCAGTCTTAAATATTTGCATAATGTTAAATGATTCTCCTATTAAAACTTACCTTACAATTAATCAATTATATGTGAGCGTATCTAAGTGTCTCATACAAGTATATGTGATTAGATAACTAAATATGATATATTCCGACAATCAGAAACTATTTTAAGGAAACTCATCCTTATACAATTAAAATTCAATATACTCTCAATATAAAAATTTTTAAGAGCCCATGAAAAAAATTGTAAGGATTCTCTCAGTGAGTGAATGAATGAGTATTAACGTCGCACTGTTCAAGTACACCAGGGCTTTTTGGTCGTGGACCTCGTAATTTTCAATCATGGTCAAGTGACGAGGACGAGACCTGAACTGGCACACCTTTCTCCTAAATACCACACTATACCAACGGGAGGATGTAAGAGCTCTCGACAGATTTAACGCGCATCGTGCCCCTACACGGCGAGTCTTCAGTGGTAATAGCCTCGAACTCATGACATGCCAGCCATGATCTGATACCTTGACAACTTAGCTACGGCGGCCACAAAGGATTCTCTAAGTAATTAATTATTTTTTTTCATGATTTTCGGCAATTACATGTTATAAAGATCGTTCGTTAGTGACTGTATTCTGACCTGACGTCAACACGAACATTGGAAACATTATCCGATATACATTCACTACAAACATAAAGACGGGACAGAATTTTGCGTGGTTTCTAAGAGTTGCCGTGTTTAGCTTCACGGTCCCTAAAACCGATAAGTGCTTAATAGTCATTAAAGTACTTGTATTTCCCATTAATTCTAAGTTCATTTTCACAGCATGATTTTAAAAAATCATGCATTCAATTTCTTCGTTTATTTTTATTTTTGATAATAGTCGGGATTCATGATTCGCCAACTCCATGAATAGAGTGCTTTAGTATGAGTATATCAAGACTAAAATCAAACAGGCAAGCATAAAAAATATCAGTTTTCATACATATCTCAGATAGAATATCACTGGAGCAAGAATAGTTCTGAAAATATGAATCAAAACACTGCTGTTCAAATTTGCAAACCACTGGTAAATGAAATGTTACCAAATCTCTTTACGCACTAAAGACTGCAAGCCTTTTATCTGTGTCGACCTAACTGCAACAACATGAAAGATAAGCGTTAAATAAAATATAATGATATTTTAGCCCACAACTTTGGCATAGAAGAAAAACTAATTAGGCCAAATTGCGCCAACAGCTCATTTTTCTTTATTGGATTTATACAATAGGATGATAGTAATCCGATCAGTTGTCGATAAATAATGGTATGGTTAAAAGAAAAAAATCTAACTTAACATAAATGAAAGAGTAAGATGATTGTGAAAACAGTGTTCGACCTTCAGAACACAGTAAAATCAGTATTTTGTGCAGTAATTATTGATGGCAAAAACTACTGCGATACGCCTTAACTTTAAAAGAAACCGAAATTGTATTCTTGTTTTTGAGGTATTACAGTTCATGCTGTAAATGATCATCTGGTTTAGCAGCAGGTGTAATATAGGGGAGGTCGTTTGGCACTCATTGCCCACTTATGCACGATAAGAAATTATACGAAGTAGAGCCAGAGTAACAGTACAACCAAATAGGAAGGGAAAAATTGTATGCTGTGTAGTACAGTGCTTATGGAACTTTCAATATTTGTGATCCAATTTGCAGTCATAATTTTCATCCCCCCCTCTTTCAATAATAATATATTGAATACAATAATAATATACTCTGACGCTACGTGTACGACTTTAGTTATAAACCGTATAAGTTATCAAGATAAGTATTAAATTTTGTATATAATTTTGCATGCGACAACCCCGTGGGAGTCACTAGTAATTATTAAACTTTTTCTTAACTTAGTATTTATAAATTAATTATTAAGTACATCATGCAGTACTGATAAATTTATAAGTATATTATATCAAGATAAATGTGTATTTTAATTTTATGTCAGAATGTTTTTTTTTATTTTTGGCTTCCTTTTTGAAATTAATAATTTTTTTAAAATAATCTTTTAATTTTAACATTTCGATACGATCGCACTCTTCTAAGTAGAGTTATCATGGCCCCTAACGGGGGAGGGTTGCCTCTGAAAGTTTGAGAAATGCTGGTGTAATACGTATGGTGTCAAAATGTCTTTTAAAATGAAGGCCACAGAAAGTCCTGGAAAGATTGGTCATAAGTTTCAAATTTTCATAGATAGAGATGTTGTTATTTATAGCACGCACAGTGTATTAGAAAAGTGCGGAATTATAATTCTAAGGCACTAAAAATGCAAGATGAAGAAATGATGTAAGGAATGGATACATAATACATTGAAATAAAATGTCTTACAGTCACTCACCGCAGTGTCATCAAACTTGGATATGATGATGTAATGTTCCAAGCAACAGCGATTGAAAAGTTTTTACTATCCGATAATCCATCTCCGGGATCAGTGGCGCAGCTACCAATGATCTAGGCGGTGCCTTGCGCCGGGGCCCTCATAATCAGGGGGTCCCTCGGACCCTGACCACAAAGCAAGCCGAACTTGCGATAATTTATTCCAAATTTAAGATATAAATATATGCAACATAACTATAATCATAGCAATTCAGTTTAAAGTAATTTGGAATTTTTAGGGAATTCCTCTAAATTCTTTCCGTTGTTTGTTTAGTGTTGGAACTTGACTTATTAAAAAATTTAAATTATTTTCAATTTTTTTTTTTCATTTTTCTATAAACTGTTACTTGAAATTTTCAGAAAATTCTTACCATATTTATTATTACATCTTAAAAAACCTTCACAAGATGCAATTCCTCTTAATTACATTCGATTTTAAAAATAACAATAGGATTCACAGCGTAAGGCAGTTTCCAGTTTCAATATTTCGAAATCTTCTCATATCTGTAAATACAGATGTAATTTTGTCCCCCCCCCCTTTCCTTCTCTGTCCTTTTGCTGAGTTTTTTTTTTTAAAAAAACTGATTATAATATTTTATTGCTTTTTTTTTGTTCATGTATATAATTTGTGTCATTTTTTATGAATCTTGGGGAATCCTTTTGTAGTTCTATTCCCTCTGGTGGGTGAGTTCAGTCCTCCCAAAAAGCCAGGGTTTCGCCTACGACGTTGTTTTGTAGCGTAGCATTTCGTTTCTTCTGCCTTTAAACGTTAGTAAGTACTCGAGCACATACGAAATATATTGCATATATTATAAAACTGAAATTAGAGACACAAAAAAAGAAACCCGAAGTAATGCGTTTAAGAGCAAGCAGAAGCCAAGAAAGAGAAGATATTAAACAAAAATTGTAGCTCTGTATGTTTAAAATATTCATTATGCTTAGCTTTCTCGATAAAATCCAACCAAGATAGGGCCCTTATTTTTTTAGCACCGAGGCCTTTGGATACCTAGCTATGCAACTGCCAGGATACAGGTTTTCAAAGCATCTGCATATGTATGTAGTGAGCATTCAATAGTTCTACCTCAGGACGTCTTGCCGAAATTTAGCTCCGCTGCAAATGACATTAAATAGCACGGGCTGACAAAGAATATTGTGTAATACAAGCCTAAATTCTTGCAGTACATTTCTTAATGTTGATTTAGGGTTAGTCGACGCCATGCACACAAAATGCTTAATTTCAAGTTCACTGTAGTTGCGACGAGACTAATGTAATCCTTATCGTTCTTCGTTCCCTTCCTGCCTGTACTATAAAACATTCTTTATTTTTTTTCATCACTATATTATGATTTCTCCAGTATGATTTACAGTTTCATGATCAACAATTATTTCCATGAAAAGCATCTACATATGTTTAACTAGCATTTGCATGCAGAGAAATCGTTGGAAAATGCTTATATAATACTTAAAAACAGCATTCTACTATATCTCCTTATAAAAGGCTTGAAGCTGCTGCTTCATTAAGTGTCTGGTCAAGATTCATGCATGACATATCTTTCATGAATTTTGGATGCTTCCTTCGGGTGTTGCATCCTGAATGGCCAGCTTTTTCTTCTTTTTTGTATTATAATTACTATCTAAACTAAATACTGAAAAGATTTAGGTTCAGATAATGATTATTTTAACTCAAAATACAGGTGGTCCCGAGTTCTTGATACAGACTTAAAAAGTAGATACAGGATACTATAACAATCATTTATTTAATATGAATGTATGGGCGCAAGTGACATGGTGAGGCGTAAACGGGGGAAATAAAAAAGAGAGAAATTTAGTTATCGGTTGATTGCGTTGCTGGTAAAGGTCTGTAAAGTCTCCGGCTATTTCGTTTAGTATACAAATAAAAAGTAAACTTGACGCTAAATTAAATTTTGCCAAGCATATCCGTTCTGCCACCAAAAGGCGGCTGGAATGAGAAGCACTCTAAATCGTTTGATTTCTCCCAAGAGCAAACTCGCATTAAGACACAAGGTTCTGTTATACAAAGCCATTCTTCGCCCCATCATGCTGTACGCTTCTCCCATCTAGGCAGGTGCAGCAGTTACTCACCTGAAAAGATTGCACATTTTTCAAAAGATTCAGCTACGTAGAGCAGCAAACGCACCTTGGTTTCTCAGGAACGAAGTTTTGCATTTGTAAACCAGGGGCTGTGAGTTTGAGCCTCATTAATGGCTTTTCGATTGCATTATATATTTAGAAATAAAGATCTTAATGTTCCGTTGCTTCTTGATTTCCTTAAAAACAATCAGAAAATTTTTTCAACCGGTTACCACAGATTACAAATGAATCCATCAGAGAATGGATGATAATTCTATCCCTAGCTCTTCTAAGAGACCTAGAGAGCAGTCCTTAATCACTCATATCAACAATTCCGGCTCTGTAAAGGATGAGAATGTATTGATACAAATTAAATTATTTATCACTCGTTGTTTTCTTTGCAAGACTTCATTCACCCTAATTATTACCCCCCCCCCTCCATGCAAGCTTTTGCATGCGGTTAGTGTGACAACTTGATCCTATTTTAAACTTCTCCACCTTTTCTTACTTTTTTCCAAGTGATTAATTTAAAACCTCCTTTCAATAACCGCACGCAGATATTTAAGAGGTAATGAGTAACGGACTTAAAAATAATATTCTCTTTAAGCTTTGATATTAAATAAATTCCTCCCTTTTCTCCCCTCGTTCCGTCGAGATGCGGCAGTCGGTTGAAAGACGGGCGTGGTTGTCAGAGATGTGACGTCATTAACTAAATCAACTGGACGATGGTTTCCGCTCACCCCTCCACCAGCGTTGTTGCGCTGCACTCATTGTGGACTGCTTTATACTCTTATGGACACTTCAGCAAATTATTCTTACTTTTTTTCTCTATTTATTATGATGAGTTTTCTCTAAGGTTCCACGTAAATGTATAACCGTTACCTAAATAAAAAGTAACTTCTCGGAGGGTCAGTACATAGCTCGAAACCCTTTGGATGAGCTCGATTCTTCCGAGTAAGTAAGTAAATGTTTAGCTGCCGTTCAACATGATGCACATCACTAAAGGAAAGCGCCATTCGCAATTCAGATGACGTCTACGATGGGAGACTTTTCGCATTCCGAAAATGCAGACATGGCCGTGCAAATGGTATCGGCAGAGCTGCTCTACGAATGTATTGTGCAGTTTCCTGATCGACGAATGATTGATCACAGAATTTTTTCAGGGATTTTACTTACCTGGATGCTACGTTTGGGGCGCGATGGATTGGGTGTGGTGAACTAGCCCCTTGGCCACCCCGATTTATTGAGACTCGAATACATTTTATAGGGCATTTGAAGAATCTTGTTTATGAGATTCCACTTGACTCAGATAAGGATCTCGTCGCTCGAATATCCAAAGCTACTGCACATATGCGCATAGTACCTAATATCTTTGCATGTGTACGCCAATTACTCCACCAATGTTGTCAAGCATGTATCACTACTGGCGGACGCAATTTTGAACAGTTATTGTAAACATTACAGTTGTCAACGATGCTTTCAATAAACACTTTGTCTTTCTTCTCATTTTTTTGCGTTTGTGCCTCGCACGTTAAATTGCGCTCATACATTCCTATGCAATACGTGATTGTAGCAATATCATGTACCTATCCTTAAAGTTTGCACCATGAATTCGGGACCATCCTATATTAGTAACTCATCCTAATATTGTACTTCACTTGCAATCTAAATTGCAAGTAGTAAAACATATTAATTAAATAAATATTTTTCCTTATTTTACATTGAAGTTATTTTTTAAAATTTCACGACGTTAAGAAATTCTTTTGAAGATTCAAGAGACAGAAAAAAAGAAAGAGAATTGCATAAACAGGAAGAACTTTAAATTAAGGATTTTTAATAATAAATTTAGCATTCACTCACAATTCTAATGGGGGTAAAAAAATTAGCAAAACTATAAAAACTTCAATTTTATTTCTTTTTCAGTAATTCAATTTTTTTCTCTTTAAGTATGAATAATTTTGTACATAAAAAGATGAAGACAAAACAAAAAATAAAGAAGTAACATTTTGTAATCTCAATAATTAAAATGCTGAAATTATCAAAAGAATAACAATTATCGGTACGATCAATATATAAAATGTATGAAAAAAAGAAGGAAATAATAGTTCTCTCAGTCACATTAATCAAACCTGTCCTTCAGGTATGGTTTTTATCCAGAGAAAAAAAGTTATTTTAAACAAGACAAGATTAAATTGTATCCTTAAAAATTTCAAAGATAATTATTCTATTATAGATGAAATTAACGAAAATCTTTTCAGCTTTCCAATGATTATCCGCAGTTTTTTTGAATAAAACTAAAATTAACCCTTATGAATGATAAATTTGTTTTTTCTCTGCTTTATTTGATCCAAAAGAAAAGGATATGTTATATAAGGTATATGTAAAGTAGAAAAAAAAAGAATAAATGTGTTCACGAAGACAGAACACTTTTCCGAACTCATCAAAATTCGGGAAACTCCCTAAATCTATTGAACATCAGCAAAACTTGGTAAAAAAATTATTTTTAATTGTTTTTGCTTAGTTAAATGGAAAGGGATTTAATTGCTCATTCTAATTGAAGCACGTGATTGTAAGTTCTTATTAATGAGTAAAAAGGAATTTTCTGCTTAAATATTATGTATAAAAATAGCTCTAAATTTAAGTATTCGCTGTTTAACAAAGGAGCGAGAGCATGCTTTATTTTATCACATAGTTAGATTAATTGAAACAGATACCATCAAACAATATTTAATGTTATGTTAAGTCCTGTATTTTTTTTTCTTTTTTGTTTCGTCTGCCTCTAATAGGAAATAACAACGAAAATAAATACATATTATGTATATTTCCCTCAAAACCTTTTTATATAGAAAAATATTTTTCCAAAAAAGAATTTGCACAGTTTAGAATGAATACTTGCACTTAGAATGAGTTTATTGCAAATTCATTCACGGTTTTTTTTTCTTTTTAATAACGCGTTGGATATATAATTACCATTGCAGTCTTAGAGCATCACTTTTTAGTGTGGCACAATATAAGTGGATACAATTGCCACAAGTTAAATTTGACACCCAGTTTCCTCCCATGAGGAAAACACTTGAGATCTGGCGATGAAAAACTGTACTAGGATTTTAATTGACAGAGAGCACCCAAGCCAAACAGGTACTCTGGAGACCATTAGCATGCTACGTAATAATACTACATGGACGCTGTCAATTTTTTACATCAGGAAAATCCATTGACTTGGCCCGGGGTCGAGATAAAAACTTGGGTTTACAATGTCAGTTCCAAGACAACTACGCCAACAGCAAGCAATTCATAAACATTAAGGACATAGTTTAAGATTATATATTTAAAAGAAAAGGAAGAAATTGTATAAAATAAAATCGACAAATTCAATATCACAGAGATTTTATTAAAATTGAATTAAATATTCATGTTTGAAGTGCTTTCCTTTTTTAAGAGTACATATATTTTTGTTAATATGAGAGCGAAACACGTTTACATGTATTCATTTTTTTTTCTGTAGAATTGATGTTTAGAATAAATATAATGCTATTTTTTTTAATCTAGTTTCAAGTGGTTTCAAGGGGAAAAAAGTTATTTTTATTTTCACTATGTTTAATTTATAGTTTATATTTACATTACAGGTTTATGAGTTGTATCTAAATCAAAAATATATATCCGCACATATTTCCGATACATTTGCATAATATTAATAAAATGGTTTTCTTTAAAATTCAAAATGCAATTTAAATTAATTTCTGCATGATTAATAAAACTACAAAATACAAAAATTATACTAAGGAAACTGCACTCTTCAAAACCTCAGTTCTTGTTGTTGAAAAATCTTTGCTGGGAAAAATTCTGAGATAATAGCAGTTGAGTTAAAACGTATTTTTTTTCGTTGTTTTTCATGTATTCCTTATTAAAGTTTATTTATATAATTCTCTTAAAAATGAACACAATTAATTTCAAATCAGGTATACTACATACAATGGCAGATCACAGTTCAATGGAGAAACGAAATTATTCTTAATCTGTGTGTGAGCCTATCTTTGCGGAAAAGATTCTCTATGGCATCGGAAGCCAACTTTTTGGGGAAAAGGTCACTGTTTGATAAAAACAATTGTGCGTGACACTTACAACTTTTCCAACAAACAAATATGCAGAAATGTTACGTATAGACTTATAATGGAATTTTTACGCAAATAGCAAATTTTTATTGCGTCCATACAGTTGAAACTCAAGAGTAATATAATAATAAAGAAGGAAGTACAAACTTAGTTTTAATTGTTAATGAACTTTTTACAAGTTCACACACAATCAATTAGGTTAGTATATATAATACAACTGAGCAACATGAATAATTTAATTCAAAGCAATTGTTAAACGCTCATTATTTACTTATATACTTTTGAACAACTAATTTGTATACCAAGTCATCAATATTGGGTTTAGCCCTTGCAGATGTTCAAAAAATTAGGTTATTATAGGTGCACATCATCTAGTTATGAGTGAAATTTATTTTATCATATTCGTAGCAGAAAACATTCATTCGCTAACATATTTTGATTCAAATTTGGAGGTTCTGTTTTTAATTAATTAATTTATTTATTTATTTTTGTCTGAACAACTCCACTTCAATGAAATTGCAAAAAATGGTTATATATTTTTTCAAAGCTTTTAATCTTGAAAAATGGTAAATCTTTCAATATCTAATAAAAAAAGAGAGTTAATCCTTTCAAGATTTATAAGTAAGTTTTAGCATGCCACTGTTGCAACTTCACCGTGCCATATTGTGGCACGCGTTCCACGGGTTGCCCTCCCCTGCTCTACGTGATATAGAGGTTAACAGAAATATATATTTTTCTGAAAAAAATTCTAAATTTGATATTGCCACAAAGGAGTTTAACTTCGAAGAAATGGAGAAACACGTTTTGATGGTTTTAAGATTCAAAATAAAACTATATTTCTACAACAAAAATAACCAAATGTGATAAGTATTGATCAATACGTACTGAGCAGTGAATTGTACAATATACTTTGCAACATTTCATATAACCCCTGCTCTCTCTCTCCATACCATCAATCCACAGTACGATCCAAGCTTTTTTTTTTGCGCATTTCGTTTCATCATATGCTGTTATTTCGACAGTAGGTTTTTAACAATAATGACTACTAACCGAGCTGTATAATGTGCATGTTATTATTTCTAGTAACTATTTAGTTGTTGTCCTTCCATTACAATAAATGTTAAAAAGTACTAAAATGACTGCTTTCCTTTAATAAAAATTATTTTGACTTGCTTCCATAAAAAAAAGCTCAAATATCTTAACTTTCTTCCCCTTGTTGTCGCATTTAGTATAAAAATTTATTATTATTATTTTTTTACCCTTGCCAAATAGGTAGGTTTTGAAGTTCTGAGGAAAGACTTTTCCATTAATAGTAGTCCATATTGCTTATACTCTTGAAAAATATTTATCGTATGATTATAACTGAAGTTAAGATTTCAAAATGCTGTAACTTTAAAACTACCGTTAGGAATGGCTTCATATTTTGCGAGAACGTTCCTTAGGCAATAGTAGGAAAACTAAATAACTTCAACATGTGCAGATAGGTGGTTCTATCAGTGTAAAAGAAAGCTTCAAATTACATTAGAACGTCGTTTACCTCAACGTTTATTATCCGGAGCGTCAAATATCCGAATCAAAGTCCGGATACGTTTTCGAACAGTGCAATGCTCAACGAGTGTTTCACGTGAGGCCAAAAGTTACGGGAAAACCTAAGATGAAGGATATTTGGGGAATTTCAGTTGTGTGATTTGGTAAACATCTGAGCGGAATATTAGGTCAGTTTGTATCAAAGTAAGAGGGTGTATACGTGCTCTTTTGTTGAGTTTTGTTGATGCAGAAACCTGGATGGCATGTGAGGCCAAAGACTGTGGATTTCAAATGCCAAATGATGACGAGATTGTGACTTCTGTGCAAGATGAATCCGACCATATCGACGATGAAACGGATGAAGACAAAGACTACAACAACGACGAAAGTAGCAAGGATCCATCAAATGCTGACGCGTTTCTGCTTTAGAGACAGCTATGGAGTGGTACGAACATCAATCAGCGTGATGTCCTACTCAACTACTGCTGCTCAAGAGAATCAGGGACCTGGCAGCGAAAAAACGAAAGTGTACAATGGTACAGCGAAAAATAAGGGATTATTTTCCACCATCAAGGTAAAATTGCGACATTTTGCACCTATTTTGCTTTCTCTTCGAGCACGTTTCCCTCATGAAATGATTTTCAATTTTGTATAGTGTCCAGTATCATATACTGCGTGAATCGCCTTCGGTTTTCGGTTATCCGAACAATCGCGTATAAATACGGTGTCCGATCCCAATTTATTCGGATAAACATCGTTCTACTGTACTAAGATATGGCAGACGCACCACAATCACGGATGTGATTAAAAAGCAGATTACTATCTGCACACATAACGCTTTACCTGAATTCTTCACCATTAATCTGATAAAGAAAGATAGTGCTTTGCTCGTTAAGCTTTTTCTTAAGAACGGGGACTGTGCGTTAACAGCTAACAAGAAGTTCCGGATATTAAAAGGCATAAAATCTGACCCAATGACAACAAACGTCTTGTAGATTATAGAAAAATTTCAAAAGAGTGGTTCATTTAACCAGAAACCAAATATAGGACGAAAGCCAGTTGTGACCACTACAATAGAGGAAGTGAACACTCCCGTACAAGAACAATCAATACAGCGTTGTATGAACCAGGAGTGCACGGGGAAAGGATTGAATGTGGTTTTCTCTAACCATGCGGTGATTTAATTTCTTACACTAGTATTTGTACAGTACTACTCATGTACGACAGTTGAGACCAGCTGACCTGGAAGTGCGTGAATCTTTACCACCAGTGCTTCTCAAACTTCCAATACTTACTAACCAATATTTAATAACAATTTTCATCTCGTCCCCCTCCATACAATAACAATGAATTCAATAATACTATACTTTGATACTAAAGCTACAAAACATTTAAACCTCTAAAGGGCATATATAAACCTCTCGCTCAGCCAAAAAGTTATTTCCTCTGGACGTATATATACGTCTTTCCGAAGTACGATCTTTTCTGTACCCTGTTATTCATAAAATTATTCCGAAGGCAATGGAATGCCATAAAAAGGCGTTGACAGTGTTTGCGAAGGATTTACTTATTTCAGAGGATTTGCTAATTTATTCATTTTTCTCGCCACCCCCAATGCATCATATACACACGCTTACGTGGAAAACTGTGGCAATGGGGAGCGAATCACGCAACTATTAATAGGCAATTAAGGGGTTAATTATAAACCGTACAAATTATCATATAAGTGTTAATTTTTTGAAAATATTTTTGTGTATATGACAAGATCATGGGATCACTGGTCATTATTAAACTTGTTCTTGACTTAGTATTGCTAAATTAATTATAAAACACATTGTGCAGTTCTGATACATTTATATAAGTGCATTATATGAGTGTAAATGTGTCTTATTTTTTATTATGTCGTAATGTATTTTGTTTGTTTATTTCAGTAAATTAGTAATTTTCTTAAATAATCTTTAGTTTTCGACTTTTCAATACGATCGCGCACCCCTCGCAGAGTTATTACGCCCCCCAAGGGGGGCGCGCCCCACAGTTTGAGAAACGCTGTTTTACACTACAATTTCTTACCGGGATGGAAGTGGATAATGAATGACCATGGGATATTCTGTGATCTGTGAAGCCCATTTTCATTTCCAAATTTTTGTAAATATTCAAAATTGCAGGATATGGGCGACAGAGAATCCACTTCCACAACAGCCAATATATCTTCCTTCTGAAAAGGTTGCTGTATGACTCAGAATAAAGGCCCGTTTGTCATTGTTCCGTTCTTATTCGAAGAGATCACACCTGCTGGTCCCGTTACCTCCACCGTTACTTCCAAGTGTTATGAATAACTTTCAAAAAACTTGCCAAAATTATTTTTTGAGTGAAAATTATTGTCTACATACAAACGCCCTTAAAGTTTAAGTTAAGAGAGGTTTCACAATTTTATGTTAACATTTAATATTCATTTAGCTTGCCAATGCCATAACATTATTTTTCTGGTAGTTGAACTTGGGATGTGAGGGTACAGGTAAAAAATTACTGAGATTTATAAATTAAAAATAACTATATTATACGTGCAAAATTCTCAAAAAATACTTTTTTGTTTTGTAAAATTAACAATGTTAATTTTAAGAGACTACATATTCTCGCATTTAATAAGCAAAACTTAATAAATCATAAATATAATTTTTAATTCAAATTTTTAACATATTAGCAAATAAATCAATACACAAACATTGTTCTTTAAGCAATGCCAAATGTACATTCATGTCCATAAATTACGGATAATGAAGTTTAGGCAAAGAAAGAGACAGAAGCAAAACAAACTTGACTTATTTGTAAAGTCTATTTATTAAACAAAAGGTAAAGAGCAAAAAAGATGCTGTATGCTTGACATAATTATTAAAAATTGCGATTTTTACTCCCGGAAGCAAATTAAAAAAAAACATATTTACAAAAAACAGTATAACGTGGTTAGTATGATGGTTAATACGGAGTATGTCTCTCGAACGATGCAATACAGGCCTTACAACGCCTGCGCATGCTGAGTATCAAATTATCAATCTGATCATGGGCAATATTACACCACTCATCAAGCAATGCAATCCGAAGTTCCGATAGAGAGATGGGAGGGGGTTGACGGGCCGCAATTCGACGGCCAAGCATATCCCACACATGCTCTATTGGATTCAAGTCCGGTGAGTATGCTGCCAATCCATACGGGTGATATCCTCCGATTGAAGGCATTCGTCTACAATGTTTGCACGGTGAGGACGGGCATTGTCATCCATAAACAGAAATTCAGCACCCATGGCGCCCCGAAACAAACGTACATGTTGTTCCAAATGACATCCCGATAGATGTGGCCTGCATCGTTACACTCTGAACATGCAGGTCAGTTTTGGAACCAAGAATAATTCCTCCCCAAACGAGCCATCCTGCACCACCGTAACGGTGTCGTTTAATGGTGTTCTCTTGGTGGTAACGGGTACCTGGCGCTCTCCATATGAAAGTCCGGCGAGAATCAGACTGCAAACTAAACCTGACTCATCGGAAAACATCACACAAGACCACTGTTGCGATGTCCACAATGCATGCTCTCTACTCCAGGTTAATCGCAGGCGACAGTGAGTTGCGGTAAGGGGAACACATCTGACAGCCTACGAGCATATAGACCAATGTGCCCTAAGCGTCTGTACACGGTCTGCCTTGAAACTGTCGTACGGTAGCTGAAGAGAGCTGACGAGATAGGTCTGATGCTGTGCTCCGTCTGTTTCTTTTGGCAGTAACTGCCAAATAGCGGTCCTCATTCGGCGTTGTAACTCGGGGCAACCTGTGCTGTAACATCTACTCACATTACCATCATCTTGGAATCGTTGCCAAAGCCTGGAGTTGATACTCTGGGCGATTCCAAGTTCCTCGGACACTTCCAGTGGGTACTCCACATTCCAGTCGTCCGATATTCTACCGCGTAAAAAATCATCCAAATGCTTCCTTTGTGCCATAACTATGCAGTTATTGCACTGAAAGGCTTTTAAAGCGCTTGTGAACAATTTTACTTCTTTGCCACCATTCCTTATATACCCTCTCTTACACTCTCGTCATTGTGACGTATTATCCGCTCCATCTAGTGGTTTCCTGTAATTTGCATATTCTTCTTCATGATATGTGTGATAATTCTACAGGTGAAATTTTTATTTTAGAGTTCAATTTCTGTGTGATTCTGAATTATCCTTAATTTATGGACATGAGTGTATTTTTAATCCAAATTTTCTACTTTATGTGCAGGTATTTGAAAGTTCTTTAATTCGATGAAAGAAAAGTCTTCTAAATTAAAAAATACCTTTGTTATTATTTTCTTTCGAACAAGGATTAACACGGATATTTTAATAAAAACTTTAGAAAATACTTACAAGTTTCAAATGTCATGATTTGTTTGCATTATGACCTACATGGAATAATCCATATTTTTCTTAATGTACAAACTCCATCGCGAATTATTTTCTACCGTAAATAAATTTGTGATAAACATTTAAAAGATTCGCTGAATAGCGACATGTCCTTAGTTATTGTAAAAATTGTTTGCGATATGTTGTTAAATTTACAAAGCCGAATAAATATACATTGAGCACAACAAATTATCTTGTTATTTTAATAATGAATATTTTCAAAATACGCTCAAACGAACAAAATACTCGCAGATTTATTTCATAATAATAATAATAATAATTTTCCGAATTATTGCCTCTATTTTTCGTTAATAAAAATTTATTTCATATCGAGGTAATTTTTTTAAAGTAATAAATTCTTCGCTTTTATAATCTTCCTTTTAATATGATGTAACTAAATACACTCTGCCATTTTTGAATTGAAAGAAAGAAACATTTGCATATTTGTGCATAAAATAATATCCTCCAAAACATCCACCCTCACAAAGAGTAACCTTTCCAAAGGAAAGGATTATTTATAAATTAGATATTTATAAAAATATTTACTTTTATTTTTTTAAAAAAGTGTCGACACCTTTTTTTTTTATTTATTTTCAAGACTTAATTGCATACTCAGCATACGATTGCCCAAAGTTAAAAATAGGAAGTAATCCGACACAGATTTGTCTAGAGAATAATGAGGATGCGGGAAGATTTCTCCCACCTACAATTAATAGTTTCTATTTTAGGATTTGAGATTTGCATTATAGTCCTGCATTATCTAAATTACTTAAATTTCCCTTATAATGATATGTTTTGTGTAAAATATTTCGTATAGTTTACTTCACTTACTTTAAATACTTTTCAAATTATGCACAATTTAAACAGAATTTGGTTTTTTTTCACTGTCATCAATATATGGGTATTTAGGTTCAATGGTCTGTCTGACGTAGTTTTCTAGGGATTCAACACCAGCAGATGATATTTCAGTTATTTTTAGACAGATTTTTTCACGCGCATCAAAAAAATTTTCAGTTTTTTCAACACTGGCCCAAGCAAATGTTTATTAAAGTTGTATTACTTAGCAACAATAAGGGTATTGTAAACGGACCCCAATATTTTTAACCAAGTAACTTGACGTGAAATTCTCCTGCTCGATCTTTCACACCATGCCAACAAGAGATCATTAAGCTACTACAGATTTAACGCGTTTCGGGCCCTCTAGACCAGCGGTCTCCAAACTTTTTCAACTAATCGAACCCCTAGAACAAAAAGGTGTTTTCGAGGAGCCCTGTTTTTCACACACATTTAGAATATATATTAAAATAATATTTTAAAAAGATCAACAATAGATCAATGCAAATGCAATTTAAAAATTATTGCATTTAAAATTCAAACTTTTAATGTAATTAACATATAATAATTTTAATTAAAGCTATCTTTAATGTAATTTACTCACTAATAACATTATTCTGTGTTCCAAGTGTCACTTACCTATGCATTATATTTAGGAGATTACCATTTGAAAATGTCAATTATTAGATTACCACACTTTATTCGTGAAAAAAAACGCACTCTTTTCATTAAAACAACGAAAAGTATTCTGAATTTGAATGTTCATATATTCTTAGAGACTTGTACAAATCCAGTCGTTTTCCTACAAAATTATGCTGAGAGCTGCGTTGATGTTTCTAAAATGCTCTGAGCTAATTTCCACCAAAAAGAATATATATATATATATATGTATTCCTACATTATCATGCAATACTGATATCATGCTGAAGTGCCGATAGGTAACGGCTAGTAAAATATAAATAATAATTTTTTTTCAAATCACTACTAGTAATCTATTGAGTAAGTTTTTTTGAACAATTTGCAGTACAGCAAGTGAAACAAGCATTCTTTTCTATAGCGAAATAAGCAAAACAGGATTCGCATATATAATCCTCAATAGTAATCGATTGCACTTTTTTTCTTAACACTGTCAATGGTAAAGCTAGGCGAGTATTGATTACATGTATGAGTATTAATGGGGAACTTATAGGACATATCGAGTGTTGGGACAATGAGCTCATATAAACAAAACTATGAAAGAAAATTGGCTTCCCTGATTCAGCCTTTGCGGATGCCTATTATATGATAACAGATAAGAAGTGCAAAGTATTACAAATAAATAAGAAGACTTCAAATTCAAACTAGATGGAGTAAGGATTGTAAAACTACAGCAATGATTCAAATTTGTTTGTGTTTCTCCAAATACAATAAATCAAAACCCTGAGTTTTCATTTGTAAGCACAATTTCTCAAACAAACTGAATTATAAGAACTTATTCAATGATTTTGAAAAAAGTAGAGTTGTGGCTTCAATTTATATATTTTATGGGAATTAATTCTACTGCAGGATATGATTTAAAAGATATCAAAGTTTAATGTAAGATATCAAAGCATTTTGATATTTAACTTTTGGTCCTTGTAATACTGTATAATTTTTAGGTACAGGTTTTCTAATTTATTAATAATCTTATTTAATAAGTGAAAGCCAATACAAATGATTAATTACATTGCATGAATTTTGAAAAAAGTAGAAATATAGTGAAGGAATTTTCCAATAAATTTAAAATGTATTATTCTAGGTCTCGGAATAAATAACAGTTAAAATGTGATCATTAGTCTTTGTGAACGTCATAATATATAAAGAATACATTCACAAGGAAACACAAAATTATAAAATTAAGTGAACGAGTTAGAATGCATTAGCATTGTGATGACAAATTGCAAATTTCTCTGTATTAGAAAACTTGCAATTATGAGAATATAGGGAAATTCCATATGTTTTGTGTTATTAAAATTCAGTTTATTGAAGATCGAACACTATTATGTCTACAACGATGAACACCCTTATGTCGGATTTACATGAAAATGTGGGTACTCGATTCAACATACAAAATAAGGCATTTTGAAATTGCGCCCTTCCCAGGTCAAATTACTAAATTCGTGCCCATAATAGTCAAAGATTTATTACCATAAGAATTTCAAAAGATTAATTAAAACTAAAATTAAAATGTACCATAATTACTTAGTTACGTTTTGAAATGCGTTGCTGATTCACTGAATAATTATATAAAACATGAATAAAAATTATTAAAATTTAATTTCTTACAAGACAACGGAATAAGAAAGTTTTCAGTTTTACGAGAGCTGAAATTACACTCAGGAAAAAGGGGTGCTTACGTATTTTATAACGTCCACACATTCGCTAAATCAAAATACATCGCTAAATTGAAAAATGTAGCCAAATGCTGTCATCGTTTCACATATATTCTCCTTCCATATTAACCCTTCGACAAATAACTTGATGAAGATTTAGGGAAAAGTTTAAAAATTCTTAACTTGAAAATAAGTAATACGTACATTTGATATATAAACCAAAGATGTTGATTAAGGTGTGCAAAACGCTGTAATTGTAGCTAAAAGGGAGACACGAGTCTTCTTAATGTAGATGACGCCAAATAAATTCCTATACGTACTAATCAAAATGCTAACGCAATGTTGTTATTTCGCCCTTTTGCTAAACTTATATTCTTACCATTTATATTGTTGTTGTTTTTAATAATATTCTTTTGAGTTCACTTCTGTAGAAAATATATTCCAAATTATAAATATTTTCAAGCAACACTAAAAGCAGAATAATATTACAAATTATGAGCAATGCTATTATTTTAGAGCATGTGTGATCTCAAGATTATTCTGTTTCAAAATGTGCTGGAATTTTTTTTCAACTATTGGCTACAAATCGAGGCATTTGACAATATTTTTTTGATTCGATGAAACTGGTGGATGGTATAATAAATAAATACAGAGAAAAAATTTATTTGAGGTTGTAAGTGACCCTTAAAAAACACCTTTTACTAACATAAATACAATATGATAAACTTAACAATTTTGGTATTTCATAACATTTATTATATATTTTCGGTTAAAGTGTAGTATAGGGAGGGGGCTTTGAATTTGGTGATTTTTCTTTGAATTTAGCGATTTTTATATAGATATTATGGTGAGATAAAGAATTCATTCCAGCTTCCGGACACCTATCACTAAGTGAAGTAGCTTGTTAATTGAATTTGGTCGCCAAAAGTAATTGATATCTCCCTATACTGCCCTTTAGCCATATTTTTTAATTCTAATCATAGATGTTGCTATTCATATTTCAATTTGCAACATTAACATTGATAAGAAAAACAAGGATAGATAAGAGTATAGAACTCGGTGCCTTCTGATCCATAAGTACGTACCATACTACTGGGCTAAAATGATAATTTCAGTCTGGTAGTTACAGGCTTATATAGATACCACCGCTACATGCACTTTCGAATTTTTTTCGCTGTGATAACCGGGGCATTTCAACTAAACTTTGAATTTGTGTGATTCTTGTTTAACAATATGTGGGATAATAGAGACTTACTCATTAAGCCTCAAAAGGGAGCGGAATTTAAGGGGAATAAGATATCAAATTGTGTTTATCACCAGTTTTTTCTTAATCAATCCTGATTGAATTGTACAATCCGTTGTCAATATTCTGGGAATATATTCTAATGTAACCTTGAGAAAAACCTCGTGTAATTAATTGTAAAAATAATTAATTTTTTAAGTATATGAATTGTTTTCTCCTTTTGGGGGCGCAATTAAAAAATTTATAACATATATCTAAAAAAATCATTGCCTATTGTGAATCCAAATGAATTTCAATGATAATCATTAAGATTAATCAAAGTTAATAGATTTTCCGTATTGAAACCTTCTTAAATTGCGTTCAATAGTTTATAAGTCATTGAAAGGATATTCTCAAATTCCTTTCTTTTATATTTTACGAAACTTTTACCAAGAACTCTTTAAATACCCATTAATACACTTTCGAGTGACAAAATTTAAATTCCTTAAAGTTCCTTCAGCATAAAAGTTTGTTGAGTCACAAAATAAGAAGTTTAAAAATATTCTTCCCAAAGAAATTTTATTCAGAAGTAACTATAATATATAAGTATGAGAGAGAAAAAAACAAGTTTTTTGAGAAATTTGTATATAAATAAGAACCCCAAAATAAATGTCTACATCTATAAATAACAAACCAAACATTTCCATTTAGTTTTCTCGGTATTTTATGAAAAAAGAATGTGTTTCTTACATAAAGTGTTTTTCAGAAGATTAAGAAATGCAAATAACGCAACAAATATTCACAAAAATGTAAGAAAATGGTTTGAAAGGAAAGTTATTACACTTACTGAAAATCCATAAATATTAATAGCTTAAAAAAATCGATAAAAAAAGTTATGTAAAATTTGAATGATGCTTGTAATATCCTAAAAACGCTTTTGTATTGTACAGGGATTTAAAAAAAAAATATTTGTATTCATATTTGTAATATAAAAATGCATATTTAAAAACAGATTACAACAATAAGTTTTTCCCTAGGAGTTTATTTGTTTTCTTAAACAATGAATTTAAGATCTCTCCTAAACTCTGTAACTAATTCGTATAATTACTTGAAAAAAAGCATCTATCTTTAGTGTATTTGAATAATAAGCTCTATTTACATTTACATCTCTCAAGATTTTTATAAGATATTCCTGTGTGTAAATGGATTGAAATAACTTTCATAAACTTGATAGAAACGTGCAATTTTTAAAATTGAATCGTTATTTTACGGTTGATATTTTTTTTTATTATTATGCGAAATATCTAGTAGGAATTATATTTATAAATACAACCTATTTAATTCACATAAATGAATATTTAAAATATATATATCTCTACATAATAAGTTTTTCTTGTAGTTTGTGACGGATCTATACGCGGTTTTACTAATTCCTTGGGGATTCTTCTGGGAAAAAATATTTATTTCAACCAACTTTCGCCGAGTACGGAAGCGTGATTATGCAAATGAAGTATATTATATAAATTCTATATTCGAGAGTTTGTGGAGTTGGCAAGGAGTTCGCAAGTGAGTTGATGAGTTAGTTTGTTAGTTGAAGAATGAATTATCGTAGAATTTTTAAGACAATTTGGAGTTTATCCATGAAAAGGATTACTGAGAGCTAATCAATTGACAGTGATTAAATCCAGATAAAGATCTCCTGCAAAGATTCAAGTGTAGGATCAACTTCATAAAAGTACAGCTATTGTGATCCTTGTTTAATTAGAAGTTAGCTTATTAAGGTGCGACGTAGCTTATATTGAGCGTGTTTAAGCTATCGTGGAATCCATTGAGGGTCCGTAGTATTCTCCCCATGCTATGGAATCTCACCTCCGCTCTCTACTATCTGATCAGTTATCATAATTAGATTGGTATTGTGTCTGATTGACATTTTGGAATCAATAAATTAATTAGAGTGAAACATGTCTAGTGATTATTCAGTTTCTCCCACACACCTAGCCGTGTCTGCGGGTAGACAAGGGGTTTCATGTGTGTGGAAGCACGCATTACAAATTGTAATAAATTTAGTAAAATGCGGTGATGAAGATTTGAACTTTATTCTTTTTCTTCATACAAAATATTGGGGAGGGGGAAGTAGGTTGAAGATTTTATCTCACATTCGAAAACAATAATAAAAAGGCAGCAAGCCCGATTCAATATCATGGTTAAAAATTGGCAATAAGGAACAATTTTCAGCTCAATCAACTACTTCAAGCTAAGAAATTAATACATTACTTCGAAGGTTAACTTTAAAATTGACGAAGCGCGTTTGTATTATTTTAGAACTACATAATACATGTATAAATATATCACAGTTTAAAAATTTTAGCAATGTGCATGAATATAGTTGTATAATTTGTGCAATGGGGGTTGTTTTTTAATTAGGAGGATAGGAATGTAACTCGGTCATAAATATAACTTTGCATTGCTAAAGTTTTAGGTTAAAGTGTAGTATAGGGGGCCCTTGGCGATGTCAATTACTTTTGGCGACCAAAATCGATCGCCAAGCTACTTCACTTAGCGGTAGGTGTCCAGAAGCTGGAATGAATTATTTATCTTACCATAATATCTATATAAAAATCGCCAAATCCAAAGAAAAATTGCCAAATTCAAAGCCCCCCCCCACCATACTTTCACTTTAACCAAGTTTTGTCTTTAAAATTATTTTCCATGAGGAGAGAGATATATTTTTTGTTACAGCATTCATTTCTAGAATGATTTTAAAAATTAATATATTTATCATAAATTTAGGAGAATTATTTTCCTTTCGATGTAAGGAATTTATGGTGTTCCTTAAATGATGCTCTGTTTTATTGAAAATAAACAAAAAAAAGCCTAACTGATATGCTAATTAATATAAATTTTTGAAATTTGTTACTCTTTAGAGCAGGGGTGGCCAACCCGCGGCACGCGTGCCACATTGTGGCACGCGGGAGTCGTAACTGTGGCACGCGAAGGCTTATTGAAAAATTACAAAAAATTTATGAAAATATTACTGAATTAATTGAAGTACAATAGAAAATTATCATAAAGATAATATGTAAAAAACAGAAATTTTCTGCATGAGATTTTAAAGGCGCTATGCAAGATTTTTTCTTTTCTTCATTATAGCGCCAAAAATGAGATCTTGCTCATTTACTTACAATTCCACGGCATTCTAAAGTTCCGAGAAAAGTGTTGCGTAGCGTGAGGCTAAAAACAAATAAATTCTCTCTGTCTCGGACGGTCGAATCTGCCCAAAAAGTCACCCTCTCTCGGGGGCGGTTAATTTTTAACATCTCGGATTTCCATTCGAATTTCAGCTTTCCCTTGCAGTGCTGAAGTTTAGCATTTATAGCTATTGGCTGTCAGCGTGATGTCAGATAAAAAGGTTTTTCCGAAGGTGTTGGCTATTTACGATTTCTGTTATGTCAAGAAGTAATTCTGCAATATATTAGGAGAGCAATTGTTGATACGGTAGAAGTAACTCTATCTGAACAAAGTAGCCGCTTTATGAAGAAGAGGGAGTGAGAACTTGCATCCATGACTAATCAAGATGCTGGATTCGGAGCCTAGAAAATTTGTAGCGTAACATCGGCAAATTGTTTCTACCTGCCAGATTCAGTCGATTTTAAACTCTGTTTAGGAAGACGTTAAGCTTTTTTTCCTTTTCTAAAATTGTTTTTAGATTTTAGTGTAGAGCATCGTTGCTTAAAAAAAATTTTTAAGAGCATATTGCAGCACGTGATTTTAAATTTGTCTTGGAAGAACAATACTTGTTTACACTTCAAAATGCTTCCAAGCCTGTTTGTTTGATATGTGGAATTTGTATAGCAGTTCCAAAAGAATTTAACTTGGACCGTCATTTCAAACAACTGCATAGTGATTTCAACAGCAAATATCCTGTTGGATCAAATTTGAGAACGGAATTTATCAATAAAAAAAGAAATCTTTAGCAGGTCAACAATCTTTGTTCCAGAAGAAAAATGACGAAATGGAAACCACTGTGAAGGCTTCTTTTGAACTTTCTTTGTTGTTAGCCCGCAAGAACAAACCATATTCTGACGGAGAGGAGATGATAAAATGTAACCTTTTAATTTTCGCCCAAAATGTCGGTGATCCAAATGTCAAAAATATGGTTGATAAAATAGCTTTGTGTCTAGAAATACCGTCATGCATCGTATAGATGACATGGGCCAGGATGTTGGAATGCAAATTGTCTCTGGACTACGAAATTGCAAATATTTTTCGTTAACTTTGGATGAAAGCTGTGATATCACAGACAATGCGCAGTTAAGCACCTTTGTGCGTTACACGAACAATAATTTTGATACTGTGGAAGAACTTCTTGATTTGTGCCAACTAGTTTTAACTACAGGTGAAGATATTTTTAAGAAACGTAAAAATGTAATTGAAGTTAACAAAGTAGAATGGATAAAATTAGACAGTGTTTGCACACAGATGGAGCGCCTTGCATGGTTGGCAGATTAAAAGGTTTTGTTGTATTGCTTGAAAATTATTTGGGAAGAAAAGTTTTCAAGTATCATTGTATTACTCATCAAGAAGCTCTTTGTGCCAAGGACTTAAACTTGTCTTTCGGTGTTGGCCCCATGGTGCGCTGTATCAACAAAATATGAGCTCGTGCACTGAATCAACAAAGATTTCGTACGCTTTTCCCCGAAGAAACGGAAGAAAAGGGCGAGTTACTTCTTCATTGTAGTGTGCGCTCTTGCCAGATTTTGGAGTTTGAGGGAATGTGTTTTAGAATATCTGGAAGAAAACGATGAACTGCCCAGTGAATGCTCGCTCCACATGAGTGAAAAATGGCTGTGGAATTTAGCTATTATTACCGATATAATGGAAAATTTAAACAATTTAAATTTAAGATTACAGGGAAAAAATTGTATTTTTCCTACCCTAGTTCGTCATGTATTTTCTTTTGTGAACACATTTTTGCTTTTTTGTCTGGATTCGGAGAGAAAAATTAACTAATTTTCCATTCATGCAGGAATTATCTGCCAAAGTTAGTAATGATCCGAACTATGATAGATTTAAAAATTTAATATCCATTTTGCAGGATTCTTTCAGTGCCAGGTTTGAAGATTTTAAAGATGATAAAAAATACTGGACTTTTCACTAATCCTTTTTTGATTTCTCTTCAAGACATTAATTGCTACCCATCTCATTTACAAATTGGAATTATTGACCTATAGCCCCATATTAATCTGAAAAGCAAACATAAGGAAATTATTTTAACCGTAAATGATCCGAATTGCTTCGAATTTTGGAAATTTGCTCTACCAAGCAATTTTCCAAATTTACATGATTTAGCGGTCAGATATTGCTGTAGGTTTGGATCAACATATGTTTGTGAAGAAATGTTTTCTGTTATGAACGTAATTAAATCAAAATATCGCTCAAAATTAACTGATATGCACCTAAAACGCATAATTTTTTTAGCATCTTCACGAACCAATCCAAATATAGAGGATTTAGTAAAAAAAACTACAAATTCAAAAGACACATTATAAGAAAGTAGTGATTGCTTAGTAATAATTTAAAATTAAACTTTTCAAGTTGCTTACATTTATTTTCTGCATAAGCTAACTGACTGATCCTGTAAAAATTTATCAACAATACAATATGTTTCTACTTTTGTTTTATTTGTTATACCATTTTTTTTTTTTTTTTTACATTTTCACTATATAGAATTTGCAATTAAAAATATGTTTTTGGTGTAAATAAGCCTACAAGTAACATTTTTTGCACTTTTGTATATTTTTTAGTTTGGTGGAAAAGTTGGAAGTGGCACGCGTAACTTTTTTGTATCAGATTGTGGCACGCTTCCCAAAAAGGTTGGCCACCCCTGTTTTAGAGTGTGCAGTAATATTACCATAGAGTTCTAAATTTTGTACAAATTGCAAGTGTCATTGAGAAGTATTTTTGCTTTTGTAAAATTTTTCCAGCGAATTTGTGCTGATGCTCCAAATTCTCTTAAAGCGATATTTGGTGCTTATATATTATACCATCAACCAATTCATTCAAACATTAAGATATCACAATTCAAAAAATGTTGCCAAATATTGTCCTCGTTGTTATGTATGAGTGCGAAGGATCTCTAAATGACCTCTACTGTTGGCTGTATATCTCAGCATTTGGCGACTTCTTTTGATTTGACAGCATTTGTCGACAGTGTGGCGGTTGTGGAGTGCTTCTGTCGCGAGAGGACATTTGTAGGGAAATAAACCAACAGGGTCCCGAACGAAGAAGCGAAGAGAAACGGAGGAGACGCGAAGTGAAGTAAATGGTTGGGGGAGGAATCGGCATCCCGTATTATACTGTCTAATCCAGCATAGACAGTATAATACGTATTTAAGTACCCCATATTTTAAAACTTTATTTATAATTATTATTTTTTTCATTTTGATGTAAATTAAAACATTAGTTGTGCTTTATTTACAAATAAGCGTTCATTAGCCCATGAAACTTAAGATACATCATATCTCAAGGAATCGAACCATAACTCTGATGAGTCTTGGGCTCGAATTTTGATGCCACTAAAAAAAATCTCGATGCAACACCGTCTATAAGTTCAGTGTTTAACCTCTCAGCTATTCTGTGTATCATACATTAAAGTAAAACATAAAATAAATTAAAGTAAGTAAACAGAAGTAAAGTAAAGTAAGTAAGTAAACAGAAGTAAAGTAAACATAAAGTAGAAAGGTGTTTTCATATACATCATAATATTCAGTAAGGAACCATTTACAACATTGAAGTAAGTTTCAGATAATTCGATACATAAAAATATAAAATATAAAAAATGTAACAGAAGTATTTTCTTATAACATATTGAATACAACACAATCTTAAACTTCCATTTTTGTAAGCACAAAAACTTTTCCGTTAAAATATTCATAACAAGTAGAATATAAAACCTTTCATAATGTATATTGCATTCGTAGAAAATATTAATTTTAAAAAATTGTAATGTGCTTACAAAACATTTAACTAAGCAAATTAAGGAGGAAAAATGAATGATAAACACAAAGACGTTTTTAAGTCACAATGACAAAAAAAAAGTTTTAACGAAATAAAGGGAAAAAATTCCATCGGCCCTAAGAGCAAACAGTAAAACGACCAAATAAAAATGTTATAACAAAAGAAAAATGTTATAATAAAAATAAAATATGTTATACTTTCTTGCTATCTTTCCCATAAATATTGTTACGAATTTTGTATAAAATAGCGTAAATAATCTGTATTTGGATGTGTAATACATTTATATTACTTTATGCTATATTTATTTCATGATAAAATTGTAATATTCACAAGCAACGCCGTCCCTTACGCTATATTGGCGATTCAATGGGAACTTGGCAAAATATTGGCAATAGAGCCAAGTTGGCATCATTCTTGGCGACCATTTTGGTGACTTGGCGATCATGTTGGCAACCATTTTTGGCGAGTTTGGGACTCTCTAGATTCTTCTAGAAATTAGTGGAGAAATCCACTAATTTCACGATCTATGACGCGTGCGCAGCTTTCTGGAAGTTTCAGCTACGGCTATAAATAGAGCGATACTTGCCGTAACAGTCAGTCTGGTTTTGACTAACGATTAATAAACTTGAATTGATCGTGATTAGCTGGGCTGTGCATGTGAATAAGCTTATATATGCATGTGTTTTAGATACTGATAATTGTGTCTAAGTGCTGTTGAAGGTGCGAAATCCTTCTGATATGTATTCTACGAATTTGGCTGTTGAATCCAGAATTTTTAAGGATTGAATTACAACAATAAATACTCATCTATCTTAAAGAGTTTCCTTGTTGTTTACGACTGTTTTGCATAAAATCCTCGAACCCCGATCTACGTAATAATATTGTGTCTTCACAAACAATGCTGACCAAGAAAAATACATTGAACTTTTTGCAATGTGATTTAGTGATTTATAGAAAGGACAATTGAAGACTTCTAATAAAAGCTAAAAGCCACGATTCCTTGAAATCAGCCTCAATAAATCCTTACACTACAACCGATAATTTTGCTACAAAAATAAATGAATCTAAATTCCTCCAAGCAATCTACAATGACAATCAATTCCATTGCTTTGTTCCAACATCATTGATGAACCAAAGCCAATATTGATTACGAATATGGTATTAAGCTAGAACTTATCGGACATGTCGAAAGTTGAGAAACGAGTTCAGATGGATTGAACTAATTATGGAAGAAAATTTATTTTCTTATTCAGTTGTCGTAAATAGTCTTTATATCTATATAAGAGATAAGGTTCGTTGAATATCATTGATGACAATGGGACTGATGTGACATGAAAGATTATCAGTGATTATTACTACATCTTTTAGCAATATTTGTAATAATTCAAAACTCAGAACTTGGAAATTCTATAGAGGCCATTTTCTATTACAATTAGTTTTTTTTAATTCTATAATTCTACTACTAACCATATAACAGCATATTTGAAAGAAAAAATTTTCACTAAGTTTGTGGTAATTTAACAAAGAAATTTTAATTCTGAAGCCTTCTGACGAATTCACTTCTTTTGTTATAAGTGACATATTTATTCCATAAAAATCAAACTTAATCTTTAACCAGTTTATTGAATCTTTGAATGATCATCATCAAAATCAATTTAAAATGTGGAATGGTTTGACTTATTCCGATTTTGACAAAAATAAGGATATAATAATAACTACATATCTTATGATATCTATGCCTATATAGAGGCTCCCAAACTTTTTAGTCTCATAGACCCCTTGCCATGTTTTCCAGTTTAAGGTAGACCCCCGATTAATTAATATTGAATTTTTGCAAATTTATTAATTTAAATGTCTTTTTGACAGCTGGTACTACTACTCCTACTTTGAAAGAATTAAATTTTTTTCTAACTCTAATGAAGTATAGTGTTTAAAATTTAAAGACCACGTGTTAATTAATTATATCAAAAGTTATTAATAACTAAAACTGTTAAATTAACTAACTAAACGACAAACAAATTATTTTAATGGGAGGGATGAGAATCTCTAGCTCTACAATATCAAATTTTCACCATTTAATATAAATCTTGTCTGGTTTAACCTTAAATCTCCTCTTGTTAGTATTGTCCAGTTTTTTTTTCCTTTATTATTATTTTGTTTGTTTGTTTTGGAGATTGGCACCGCGTTGAAACTCCTCCACACAAACTTCTTCATACCAAAAATGAAAAACTTCTTCACGATATTCCATAAGTCGGGACAAATAACAGGTTTGACTTTTCAAAGCCAAAACTGCTGGCATCCGTTTCTAAACTTTAAGATCTTCATTAAAGCTTATTACGATCAGCTCCTATTTGAATGTAGCATTTTTTCATTAGGAATATATGAATTCCTTTCTTACTGTGATATTGCGATAGTCAAAGCATTCTCAAACCTGGTTTCAAAATCTGAATAAAAGGCATTTAAATGTTGAACGTAGGTTAAATCGTTCTGACGGATTGTCTGTGTCAAATTTAGAAAAAAAAATTTCAGGATCTCCAGTATTATACTTTTTTAGCTTAACTCAGGAAAGAAGATCTGAAATGGTTCTTGTTTTAATAAAATTTATGTTGTCACCTTGTAAATGCAATTAACGTCGTTATAAATTTAGTAAATAAATCTGTTAAATAAGTAAAATTTGGTTTCCACTTGTATAAATTTTCTTTTAAAATTAAAGTCATGATCTAGTTTAACGAGAGTCACTATCGTAGACCCCCATTTACACCTCATAGACCACCAAATTAATTTTTGGCTGACGTAGACCCCTTGGAGGTTGTCATTGACCCCTGGGGGTCTGGGGGGACTTTGGGAATCACTGCTGTAGACCAAGGGTGTCAAACTCAAGGCTTACTTGGGACAAAGAAACAAGGTTTGATTTTAGGTGGATCATAAGAAAATATAATATTCAGTAGGTTTTTTTAAATAATAATTATAATAAACATATATTATTATACGCTATTGTTATTCAATATATAGGCCGGACGCAAAAATATTCTTTGCAGGCCGCGATTTGACACCCTTGCTATATAAACCAGGGTTACTCAACCTTTTTTCTCGCCGGCGCTTACTTATGGCAGTAAATCACGCGGGCTGCAACAAGAGGGTTAATGAAAAAACATTATAAGACTAAAGCAATACTGGACATTTAAAATGTGAAAAAGGATCAAAATAGTGAAACTCATTTTTGGCTTTTAAAACTTTTTTATCTATAGAATACACATGTATTATTTTTTTTTTTTGGTTTTATGCGTTTTTTACGGAGTTATGAGGTACTTTCGGTTCCCTTTCATCTATAACCAAGTAAGCTCCTAGTTTACACTCTACTGCCACACAAAATTCTGCCATGCCGTTTGATTATTTGATTTTTTTTTCTTTTGACAGAATACCAGACTGAAATCAGTATTATTTGTTTATAATTAAAACTCAGTTTTAGCCATTTAGTTGTCTCTACTCCAGTTCAGTTAGCTATTCCTCGTATTTGTTATTACTAACTATTACAGTTACAAATAGAAGAAAAAATCTTGCAATTCGTACCCTTAAGACATCAGAACAAAATTGGTAAATCTGATTGATGATTGATAGAATTTCCATTACATTTTTATTGCACTGTTCTTAAATAATTAATTTTTAGTGCAATGGGCCAGGAGCGGGCCACTCAGAAAAGCCCACCGGGCTACATGCGGCCACAGGTTGAGTATCACTGCTGTAGACTCTTTAAAAGATACGATTGAGGCACCTTCCTGAATCTATTCAAGTTATTCTAATCTTAGTATTTTCTCTAAAGCACCATCCAATTTTTTCATTTCTGTTATATTTCTATTCTCTCTCTCTCTCTCTCTCTCTCTGTTCCATTCACTGCACGTTTACTTAAATAATAATGTTCGTTTGATAGATCATAGTTGTTTCACAAAGTTAGAATCTCATACTAAAGATTGTACTAAATCAGCACCAGCGTTAGTTAAAGGGAGTGGACGTAAAAACTTGTTACATCCTTAATTGTTTGATGTTGCAAAATAATTTAAATAAGAAAAAAATTTCTCCTAACGCCTACATGACCCTATAAACATAGAGAAAAAAAAGCAACATTCACCCTTTAGAAGACTAAGCAAATGAGGACACAAGTAACAAAAGAATTAAATTCAATTATGAAGGAATATATTCGTTATGCAACTGTTATGTCATCTATTTTTAAAAAATATGTAGATGGTTTATTGTACTTAATCGTGCTATAAGTCCTGATACAATTATAAAGGAGTTAAAGCTAAAAATTTTATAATCAAATTTAAAACCAAATCTCCGTAAAATTTTATTTTACCTTTAAATTTAACATATTTCTCATTTTATTCAAAATGATCAACTTTTAGCTTCACATGGACTTTAAGTTTGTTTCGCCAATTATCTATCGAGACATGCCGCTTTTTTAAAAGAACGTTTGAGGTATCCGACAACTGAATTCATCGAGAATTCAATGGAGAGCAAGAGGACTGTAGCGTTGATTTTAATGTTCTATCTGGTAAATGAAGAGCCCTTGGTATACGAATAAGTTTATTGATGACTAAACATAACTTCACAGCACTACACTCACACACACCAACATTAAAAGCTATTTACAGAGATTCAAGAAGGAATATCACTTTAAAGCGCACTGCCCAAAGCATCATGCCTTTTTTTCCCTTCATTCAATCCGTTCATCGGCGTTCTCGTCCCATAATTCAATGGCGCGTTACATATGTTTATTCTGGCAACCCTGAAGTCGCCAATTAAGTTCGAAGGTGCCAACAACAACCCTAGATTGTGAATTTGCCAAAAATTGACAATTTTTTTTATCAGTTTATTCCATGTGTCATCTTATTAGCTTTATAAAAATATCTAACTTATTATTTTCCATTCACTAAAACAAAAAATGCAAGTGTTTTAACAAAAGCTGATTACAAAGCAAGCATTACTTTAAGCAAGATGTCATACATTAAATAGTGTTTTTTCGAAAATGATCAAATGGGAACAGTGATTTCTTAAACAGTTTTGAAAATAATTAACTTAAATTTTTTGTGTTTGTTCTGTATAATAGTAAAAGTGTTTTAAACTTCAGATTTATCAATCACTGTTTTATTGCAAAATTTATAGTCCCTTATGTAAATATAATCAATTTTTTTAAGCAATTTCATATAATAACTAAGATAAAGGGCTCTAGTTTTTATAAAAATTAAAATATCTCTTATCCTGAAGGTCATTTCAAAAATGAATAACATAGCAACACATCAGAATTGAACAGTTGAAACTTTGTTCATAAACGTTTGGTAAAAAATGGGCCCCATTTATATTATATTTTGCAAATTTTTACCAATTTTTCTCCATTTTAGTAATAATAATTTATTTTTCTTTTCTTAATTTTAGAATTTTTTTTCCTAAAATGTACTAAACAAATTTAAAAGCCTCAATTTCCATACCTCCATTTTTTTTTAAAAAAGGTTGTCGCAAGTATTCGGATTCGGATACCTTAAGACTGCTTTAATTGGAATGCCTTTTTTTGTTGACATTTCCCTTTAATGCTGATCATAATTCATTATCGAGGAAGGTTAAATCTGGATGGATGGAAGGCCAATCTTTGTTCCGGATTTAATAAAACGCATTCTCTTTCAACTACCACTGGGTCGTTATCGCCTTTCAAGCAGGAGCAGAGTCATGTTGAAAAGTCCAATTGTTTCCTTTGAACAGTGTACGTTCAGAGGCTCATTGGCCTTGTGATGGTGTTTTGACAAACTTTTGATGTAATTTTCACCCCTTTATGTCAAGTAGGAACAGAGTCATGTTGAAAAATTCAATTGTTTCCTTTGAACAGTTTACGTTCAGAAGCTCATTGGCCTTGTCATGGTGTTTTGACAAAATTTTGATGTAATTTTCACTCTTTCATGCCTTTTAAGTAGAAGCAGAGTCATGATAAAAAGTTCAATTGTTTCCTTTGAACAGTGTACGTTCAGAAGCTCATTGGCTTTGTGATGGTGTTTTGACAAACTTTTGATGTAATTTTCACCCCTTTATGTCAAGTAGGAACAGAGTCATGTTGAAAAGTCCAATTGTTTCCTTTGAACAGTTTACATTCAGAGTCTCATTGGCTTTGTGATGGTGTTTTGACAAACTTTTGATGTAATTTTCTCTCTTTTATGCCTTTTAAGTAGGAGCAGAGTCATGATAAAAAGTCCAATTGTTTCCTTTGAACAGTGTACGTTCAGAGTCTCATTGGCTTTGTGATGGTGTTTTGACAAACTTTTGATGTAATTTTCGCTCTTTTATGCCTTTTAAGTAGGAGAAGAGTCGTGATAAAAAGTCCTTTTGTTTCCTTCAAACAGTTTACGTTCAGAAGCTCATTGGCTTTGTGATGGTGTTTTGACAAACTTTTGATATAATTTTCACTCCTTTATGGCAAACGGAATCTCTCAAATGCCTTCATAGTCAACACCCCTCCAAACCATTACGGAAGATGGGTGATGAGCTCTCTGAGAGCATTTATTTTCCTTAACTACTTGGGTTATTCTTGCATATACAATCATACCACGACTTATGCTTCCCCGACTTGCGTGATTTTCGAATTTTGTAGATTAATTTTTTGTTTGACGAAAAAATTAGTAAAGTTAAAATTGGTAATATAATCGAAGAAGTTTTCGATCTTGCCAGACCAATAAATTCAGAATTGGATGATGATGATGTTCAAAAACTGCTGTATTCCAAAAATCAGGAGCTGACAACAGTAGAGATCATAGCAATGCATGTGAAAGAGTGAGACATTGAAGAACTCGAGTCTTAAGACCCAGTTCTATCAGAGGATCGAGAGAGAGAGAATGACGGTTGAGAATTTGAGAGAATAGACTTCGGTTTAATAGAAAAAGGGTTACAAATTTCAGAAAATATAGACTCTTACGATGAGCGTAATTTTTCAACAAATCAAGGAGAAAATTATTAGTATGGTAATTTAAAATTTATGGAAATTTTACGTTATAAAATAAAGACCTTTGATTTGGTTGACTACTTTGTTAGATTTTATGAAATCTTCTGGAACAAAATATCTCAGGAATATTGATCTCTGGATAAAATGATCTGAGTTTTTTGCATTAGAATTTATGGCTATTTAAACAAAAGATTGTGTTTTAGTAATGAAAATCATTATATTTTCTTTACTAAAAAATATCGGATTCTCAACTATGCCTGCTCAAATTTTTATCGTGTACCTCGGACACTATTTAATACTTTATTGTATATTATGCAAAGCAAAAATAGGATTTTGAAATCATATTTGTATTTTTTCATTCTTTGAAAATATCAGACACTCAGTACTACATACTTACATCCATAATATATGCTATGAGCTATAGTATTATTTAAGAAGTTTTTGTAGTCCATGGTAAATAACATAAAACATTTTTTCATATCTTCTTATATTATTCACTCGGTACTACAAAAAAAATTGGCGATTTTTTTAATTATTTTACATTTAGAGAATATTTACGATACCATATGTAATATTTATGATCAGTAAGTCATAGAATAATAAGATTTCTAATGGTTTTATTATGTTTTTTATGATTTTCATTCTGATTTCTTTTTTTCAAAAAGAAGCATTTATTTTAAAAGATACTTAAATAAATATTGACACACAAAAAATTTTAATATTTTCACTTCTTAAAACTATTAAAAAATCCGTCTGTTTTGAAAATTAAAATATTAAAAGACTTTTTGTATGAAAAAAATACATTTTTAAGGAACTGAGAAGATTAAGAAGGAGGTATAATGACATTATATAATAACACTCAATGCGATAGGCATTAATTAAAACTTCTATAAGAATCTTATAGTAAAATCTTATTACTAAGAGATTTTCATCTTTAAAGAAAAGGATAATATTTCGGTTTTTTACTTAATTCATTATCGAATAAATAAATTTTGGAATTTTTTTACTGTTTAGTTATATTTTGCAACTGATTCAAAATTGAAACGAGGGAAAAAGACATTGTTAGAATTTGGATAATGCAAAATAAATTCCCAAGCATATTTAAATAATTAATTGAAATAAAATAAAGTAATCTTTAAACAAACAGTTATCATTATAACTCATCAAGTTTTATTTCTCAGTTGTTTATTGTTTGTTTCTTGGCTTTTTCCATTCCTCATTTGCACAAAACAAAAATGCAAATATGTTCCATAACTAGCTTTATATGCAACACCTTTCATTATTTTTCCACGCCTTTGCAACTAATAAATTATCAAATTAAGGTTAATTAAGGCTGAAAATATTCCAAGTAAGGAAAGGAAATACGTAAGGAAAGGAAATCCTTTTATATTTACATCTATTTTTAGTATTTAAAAAGTCCCAGAACAACAACAAAAAAAAAGAATTATAACGACGTGCTAATTTTATACATTTTAAGGGAATATTACACATTACAATCTACTTAAATAAATATATTTTTTTGTATTCAAACACGCAAATGCATTTTCTTTATTAGTTAATAAGCTTCAAAATAAATTCATAATGAAACATTTGAAATGAATTAATTTTTAACGTATTTTTTATCTTTATTTCAATGAAATAATGAATTAATACTTTAGTGGTATTTACTAGTAAGTGATGTATTTATAGCTTATTTATTAATTTTTAAATATACCTTGTCCATTAGCAGGCAATTATGCAGAAAGAAAAGTGTATGAAAAAATACCCTAATGTGCAATAAATTTCTCCTTTAAAAATACGTACCATGCGTCCGTGTACTTAAAAATTCGTGTACAAGATGTTGCCGAATTTGTTTGACAAATTCAAAAAGGTTATAGTAGGCTTCATGGGGACGAAAAATCAACATAGAACATGGGTCCCCTAACTTGGGGTCGATGGGCCAGACGAGGGACGCACAATGGGCAGTTTTCCCGATCTGGCACTCGGAAATTATTTTATAGTTTTAAAGTCTTCATAATTGTATCTAAGGATCAAAAATCTATGTAATTAACCCGGGAGCAGGCGATCACTCGATACTAACGTTAATGGTCACGCGGTATAACTGAGTCACCCCAATCATTTTTTATAACTATTTTTACTGTATACGATAAAAATCGTGAATAATTTAATAAAGAGAAAGTATAATTTCCAACTTTTAATGTCTTTCCAATTTCTCTTCGATAATTTGAGAAAAAATATCAACCAATTATCAAGAAATTTCAAATGTATGTGACTTTAATAAAGGACACATATCGCAGACATATTTAACTATAATTAAAGGAATTTTATTTACTGTAAAAACTTCCATATATTGTTCAAGTTGTGAGGAATGAGATGTTCTCTCATTCCTGCTAGAGATGTGGGAGGAAGTGAAGGAAGACTAGCCATATAAAAAAACAATCTGTTTATTGATCAAATAATTTAGCAACACAATTCAAGTAATTTCAACGAGAAGAGATGGCCTCCATCTAAGCAATGTGGATTAATAACGAGACGCGCGAACTACGAAAAGAATTTAAATACCAACTCTCTTATTTCAGGATCAAATCTACAATCCTAATTATATGAAAACTAACTTAAATTTAGTGATCAATCGTCACTTTAATTCTTTCACCTATCAAATATTTGAAATGCGCTATAAAATGGTAGTACCAAATCAGTAGCAATATATCTTATCTTCTCACTTTCTCCCTTTCTAGAACCGTGATTATATATAGCCTTGACTATATATAGCTGACCTAATTTTAATAATTAAGGTTTCTTCTTCAGAGGGTTGGTTGTGAATAAACTTGAACTGATAGACCGAAGTTTTCCCAAGAGGATATATTAATGAAAGGACGCGGATAGATCCGTCACAAAGCTATTGCAGTTTTATTGTCCTTTGATGATCGACAATCAGCATGTTGAACCTTTGCTTGCTTATTTCTTTTTTGACTGAACGAAATGTATCTTATGTCACACTTATGGCTTCATATTTTTGTTGATGGTGTTCTTTAGGTAGCATCAGAAAATTTTCCTTTTAACTCAAACGTTTCATGTTCACCGCTTTTCTTATGTTTACTTTCACTGTAATGATTAATGTTTATTATTTCGTCAAGTTCTTTCATTAGTTGATGATTTAAAACTTCCCTCAAGAGAGAATTCAGATATCACTTCTTTTTTTTTTTAATTCTACTCATTTACATTTATAAACCATAATAATTCGCACAACATAGCAATCACAACCACTAAATTTTTCACAAGGAAAAATGTAGCATGTTCATAGAAAATATCTTGGAACAAAAGTGGTCGTGCGGGAACTCAGTCAAAACAAGTACCTTTAAACTATAAAAAAAAAGCTTGCCACGCCCAAAAAATGAAATATGTTAGAAAGAAACTTTAGTTCTCATGAAGACTGTCCTATAGGAAGATTACTGTTAAGATCATTGGTAAAAAATAAACAGTTTTCCTAGAATGAACGGTTTCATGAGCCTCAGGTGACTGTGTTCCGAGCACCTGCTCCCGGTTAAAGTAAATTCTATTTTCTAACAAGATGTAAGGCTATTAGGATCATCAAATTTATGTCAGGTGTGAATTTGATCAAGAATAAATGACCACTAAGTGGACCTATTCTAACAATCCGAACGTCACAACAATACCAACGACAAACTCTGAAAAAAATCATAACTTTGGAGATTTCTAGAAAGTAGCCGCTAAATTTGGTATTAAATTAAAGTCTATATCTACTCTATGTAACTTAAGTGTTACAAAGATCAATCCGTGATCAATCCCAAAAGTTCTAGTCCATTAAACACGTGAAACCGACATGCATTAGTAGAAATTGCGTACTTGCTAAATGTGTTACTGTACGGACTTGAGAGTAATCCAATACAAAAAGAACAAAGCAGTCAACTGCAGTTCATTCTCTTTTATTTTCCGCAATTCATTTACTACAAACAATGGTGCCAGATGCACCAGTATAAATAGTGGAGTAATCTGGGTTTGACGTTGCCATACAAATTAAGACATTCAAAATAATAAGATAAAGAACAATATGCAAATTCCAACAGTTACGTTTTTACGATTTTGAATCAAATTTGAACCTAATTTGTGAGTCAAATAAAAAACATTATTCAGCCATGACGTGGTATTTTCAAAGAAAAAACACCATAAGCTGCAAAATCTTGTTCAGACGAAACGATAGAGCTTCTGACCGGAAATGAGGGTCGCAAATGTTCCTCGTAGCCCCAACAAACCCATCTAAACCGTCAACTGTTAAGAATTTCCAACGGTGTGCTGACAGAAACTGATTACAACATAGCTAGGGAGCCTAGAGTACTTTATAAACTAGGGTTGTTTTTTTTCGCACAATTTCTTTGGGTGTTTCCGTGCGCCAGATCGTGAAACTGCCCACTGTGGATGGCCAAGCGAATATGGAGATTTAGAGTGCCGTGGTAGGGCTTAAGAAATCATGTTGCGCGTATACAATTCCCCAATCCTTCCAGAGTTGTTGAAGAGATCTCACAGCACGGAATCTCGTCAGTTCAACTGAAATCGAAAAACACCGCGGTTTGCTTAAAAGCTTTTGTCGGTGTGTGTTGTGCTGTGATCTACGCGGCCGCAACTTCGAGCAATATCCGTGACAACCACTTGGTTGTCATTGCATTTCTGACGTCGAGATGCGATGCATTGTTCGTATTGTATGCATGTTTTACGTCTAATAATTGTTTTTACTTCTTTTGTCTTCTTTTTCATTCCACTCGACATCAGACCTTTCATAATTGTTTTTGTGAATTACTTTTACT
>BMAO01011287.1:0-43268 GCA_019973975.1 Trichonephila clavata
GTGGCGTTGCGGGGATTAAGAGACGTAATAGATAAATATATCCGTTTTCAAACTACTTTACCGACCTGCTTGAAAATTGGTAGGCAAGTTTCTTTCATGAATATCCGCTTCAAAATGGATTTTGGGAAAATTGAACCCCAAGGGGTGTTAAGAGGCGTTATAAATTCCGATTTTTAACCTATTAGACGTACAGTCTTGAAACTTAGTAAGCAGATTTCTCTCATAGGGTAGAGATCCGCTACAAAATGGGTTTCGTGAAAATTGCCCCCAAGCGGCGTTGCGGGACTTAAGGGGCGTTATAGATAATCATTTCCATTTTTAAACTTTTAGATGCACAGTCTTTATATTTGATAAATATTCTTTCATAGAGTAGAGATCAGCTATAAGATGGGTTTTGTGCAAACTGACCTCTAAGTGGCGTTGCGGGGATTAAGGGGCGTAATAGATAAATATTTTCGTTTTTAAACTACTTTGATCTGCCTGCTTGAAAATTGGTAGGAATGTTTCTTTCATGGAGTAAATATCCGCTACAAAATGGGGTTTGGGAAAATTGACCCCAAGGGGTGTTACGGGGGGTTAAAAGCAGATATAAATAATCATTTCTATGTTTAAACTATTAGACGCACACTCTTTAAATTTGGTAAGCAGATTCCTCTCATAGGATAGAAATATACTACAAAGTGGATTTCGTGAAAATCGACTCCCAAGTGGTGTTGCGGGGAGGTTAAGGGACGTTATTGATAATTATTTCCATTTTTTAACTACTGGATGTACAGTCTTGAAATATGATAATCAGAATCCTTTCATGGATTAAAGATCCCCTATATAATGTATATTGTGAAAATCGACCCCTAGGTGGTGTTGCGGAGGTTCAAGGGGCGTTATTGATAATTTTTATGCAGTTTTAATTTATTGGATGCACAACTTCAAATTTGTTAAGTAGATTCCTTTCATAGAGTGCAGTTCTCCTACAAAATGGGTTTTGTGAAAACAGATCCCCAAGTGGCGTTGCGGGGGCTCAAGTGGCGTTATAGGTAATTATCCCCATTTTTAAACTATTAGACGTACAGTCTTGAAATTTGATAAGCAGATTCTTTTCGTACAGTAGAGAGCCGCTACAAAATGGGTTTCGGAATATCAACTACCAAGTTTAATTTCGGGAGATTAAGGGGCGTAATCGATAAATATTTCCATTTTTAAACTATTAGATCATCCTGCTTGAAAATTGGTAGGCATATTCCTTTCATGGAATAGAGTTTTCCTAACAAAGAGTAAAACGGAAATTGACACCTAAGGAGGGTTGCGAGGGGTCATATGAGTTATAGGAAAAAATTCCTGTTTTTAATTGTTAGACCCATATGCTTGAAATTTGTTAAGCAAGTTTCTTTTGTGGAATAGGGATCGACTAAGAATGTATTTTACGGAAATCAACTCCTGGGGGGGGGGGTACAGGTGGTTACTGGAACGTATTGACAAAAAAATTCCTTTTTTCGAACTGCAAGGACTATAATAATGAAATTTGGTTGCATTTTTCTTTTGTTGAATAGAAATCCGCTAAGAGCGGTTGTTTTTGAAAACGACTCTCAACGGGATTACGGGGATATTGGTATTAAAACTTTCGTTTTTTCCTGTTAGATTTAGACTTGAAATGTGGCTTAGAAATTGGTAGAAATTATGGGAGTGCCTGTTTCCCGTAGGGAAACTTAACGTCCAATCATTTGGGTGAGTGAAAAGCTTTAGTTGGCTTATTTTTAAAATCTTAGCCCAGTACTGTGAGAATTTTAAATTTAATAAAGAAAATTAGTGGAAATAAATAAAAATACATGGTGATTAAGAGAATGTTGGTGAGTGTGAGGTTAAATAATTTGTGTGAATTAGAATATTAGCGAAGTGTGTGGGTGTTATGATGAGTGAGAGTGGTGTCAATCATGAGCCGGGGCGGCGAGCCTCTCCGAACCATCATTGACATTGAATCTGTAATAATGGGGAGAGGGAGAAACGGCCGGCACGGGTGCCGCTCGTGCAGTTTCTCCTCTCGGTCTGAGGGATTGCTCGGGAAGGGTGCTTTTTTATCTGTATTTGCTTGTATTAGCTTGCCTCGGTGAACGACCAATCAGGATGGAGCCGGGCGTGGTTGCTTGGGGTGGGGAGAGTTTTGGAGTGAAATTTTGATGTGGAGATGGGTTAGTAAAGAGATTTTTACTAGAAGTTTTACTAAAGCAGAATGTTTCTAGGTCTATTGAATAATGGGTTAAGCTGGTAGATTTCAATGCGCTTTATTGCGCGGTTATCATGGAGGTCAATTTTTATTAAAGAAGTTAATGGAGATATTTTTAATTTGATCTTTGATGGTTCTTAAATTTAGAGCGAGTCTTAAGTCTGAGTTTCTCATATACCAGTCTGCTTTAGTAATCATTCTGATAATTTTATTTTGGGCTATTTCTATATGGTTAATATTGGAATGTGCGGCGTGTCCCCAGATCGGGCACGCATATAACAGAGTTGGTCTGAGAATCAGTGCATAAATAAGCATTTTATTTTTGCCAGATAAAACTGATTTCCGGGAAATTAGGGGTAAACTTTAGCCACGGAAATATTGAAGTTTTTCCTAATTTGTGTAATATGTTGTTTGAAGGTGAGTCTTTTGTCTAGGATAATTCCTAGATATTTTGTGTTTTTATACCAGGGTATGTGTGTGTTTTGTAAAAATAAGTTGGGTGGTTCTTTCTTGATGTGGTGCGAGAAGAAGACGGCCTTAGTTTTGTTTACGTTCAGTTGTATTTTCCAAGTTGAGAACCAATCTTCAAGTCTCGCGATGTGTTTGTGAAGTATGTGTGTGATGAGTTTGAGATCTTTGTTTTGTGCCAGAATTGCCGTGTCGTCTGCGTACATGCAAATAGTGGTTTGGCTGGTTCTAGGGATATCATTAACGTAAATATTAAATAAAGTTGGGGCTAAAAGGGAGCCCTGAGGTAGGCCTGCATTGATGTTTCGGTTAGAGGAGTGGGTATTGTTGACACGAACCGCAAAAGTACGGTTAGTGAGGTAAGAGTTAATTAATTTAATTAGGTGAGGAGGGGTGTGAAATGTGGCTTGCATGTTCAATTTACGGTGTAGAGATCCACCGAAAATTGGTTTTGCGGGAATCCATTTGATTATAGAGTTACGAAAGAGCAAGCATCATTCTATATTTCAATTTTAGAAATTTTTAGAAAATACAAATTAGATGGGTTCTGCCCCCCTTTTTTTTATCAAGGGGCGACAGTTACAGGTATATGTATATTTTTCAATACAATCTAATTAATTAATGCTAGGACTTATATATCAATAACTTTATATTTACATAAACAGTATAAATTTATAAAACATCATGGAATACCCAGCGAAGCGGGTGGGTAACGGCTAGTATGATATAAAAGCTTGTCGCATGATTTAAGTACTCGTATTTACTTAGTTTGAAATTCTTAAAAATTAAAATCAGTCAGATCAAGTTTTGCAATTTACTTGTTTATCTACACAGGTAAATCTCGCGACAAGCTTTTATATCATATAAGTTGTGTAACAGACAAACAGACAGACAATAAATGCGTTTTATATGTATGTATGTAGATGAGTGGTTATTATCAAAAAGAAATAAATGATACAACAGGCATTAAATTAATAACGGAGATTACACGATATGTTTTCACTACAACTTCTGGCAAATAATTTAACAACAAAGATTTTTGCGATCATCAGGGGATCACGGAAAAAAACCGCACATTTCTCCATTTCATCTTATAAATCCATTTTTATCTTTCTGTGTTACCATTTTGGACAGTAACTTGAAATCTTCTCTCATATTGCTTCTGATCATCTGCCTTCTAACATTTCCAAGTTATTCGCACCGGTTTGAAAACCTCTATCGAAAGCTCGATTTTAAAACATCAATAGGATTTCGAAGCAAAACTTATTCAACTTTTTAGTTTGGATGTTTTGAGATATCACTGTAAATATGATTTCTCCAGCATTCAGTTCAATAATAAACATTTTAAGAAATAAAAATAGCACATTTCATAAAAAATGTTTTTAAAAAACATATTTTTCGTTTTCAAAGCTTCTAGAACTGAGAATCTTATCTGACAGAATGTTTTCCGGTGGCATCTCTGCTGCTTCGTTGAAATCATACTCAAAATCTGGAGTTTTGCTGTCATGTATCCTGATGTTCTGAATCGTGGAGCTGCTTTCTGCTTTCTCTTTTCCTTTAATTGGTTGAAAATTAATTTTTGTACCTATGTTTTTATGCTGTTGTGAATCATTGACAAAAGTGTATTTTAAATCTAAAAAATATATATTTCTATGAATAAACTTTGAAATAAAAAAATTATATATTCTCTTTTTATGTTTGTGACATATTTGTAAATAGTAAAAGTAAACAAGAAACAAATGTTATTATTTTGAGTTTCTTTCAATTAAGTATATCATGAAGCGTCAATAAGTTTATTACAGAAAATGAACCAAATTCAGATTTTAAAACTTAATAATAAGATCAAAGAAATTTTTAGCCTGATTATAGATTAATTCTAAGTTGAAATCTAAAAACCAAAATGGATTCGACTTTCTCAACGAATCAAGGAGTTTAGAGAAACTGACATTTAAAAAGTTTCAGAAAGAAAAATTTTGAATTTATGTATATGCATTATAAAATTTATTGACCATGTTATATATCTAGTGTATTTTTTTTTTATTTTACGTACATTTATCGGATTGATTATTTACAGTAACTTCCAAAACTGACAATTTATTTTTTAAATTTTAGAACCCTCAATGTCTGAAGCCCACAATAAAGCCTGCACGTCTTATCATGTTGTTAGATTTCACATCGTAAAAAGAACATGGTAAACCAGATAATACTGCAAAATTATACAAAATAAATAGAAAATAAATTGCTACTAACAATAGGAGATTTTCTTGGAGACAAGGAGACAATTCAGGATAAAAACGCTCCATTTCAGCGTGCAAATGTTATCCAGAAATGGTTTAAAGGCAATATTGTGAATAGATTGAGCTTTGATCAGGACAGACACCAGAACTTTATTCTATAAAGAACCTATGACATAAGATAGATTATGATATTTCAAAGAAAACACCTTCAAATAAACTTGACTAATTGACGCTTTTATATTTTCTTTCAACCATGTGGTCTAAAAAGAACTTCTTGTGAAATTGGTGCATTCCATGCCAAACACATGCAGGTAATTAAAGAAAACGGCTGGCCCTTAAAATATAGATGTTCAAATGTAACAATCATGTAATTTTCAAAATGTGCATGTTAAATGTATCGCACTTGTAAGATTTTGTGTTATTCCATTACGCATAAAATGTTTTTCTAAATTGTGTCATTCTGTACATGCTACACATTCTTGTATTCAGGCAGCTGTACTACAAAAACTATTTATCGTATTGAAAAACTAGTAACAAATTTGAAATCAGCATACTACAATACATGAGAATCAATAAAAATAGTTTAGTTAGTACGGCAATTTCATAACGAAAAATTATATCAAACACAAAAATCAAGCAAAAAAAAAAATGAGTGTGTTCACGACTTTTTGCCACCCCTGTAAGCTCTCACGGTTAAAAAGATTCTCCAGACAAATTGTAATACGTATTTTTCTGTGTGTATATTGTCCAGTACAAATTTATTTTGTTGCCTTCGTTTGTAGAATATAATGAGAAAAACATTGAGTAAAATGTGATTTTTACATAAGATACAAAAAAAAGCTTATGGAATCTTAGAAAGCACCTTTTTGCTTACGTCAAAGTGATGTGGCAGCGGTAGCTTTGTAATTATGGTCTCGAACTCGCAGCTGGCGTGTGGCAGGTTTGAGTAATGGTGTCCCAGAAGACACACCATATAGAGGGGTTGAGGCATGTTAAATCTTTCGAGCTTAAAACCCTCGCGTTGAAATGGTGCGGTAGTTTGAGAGAGGGTGTCAGATCAGGTGTCGTCCTCTTCTCTTGACTGAGATTCAAAATTATGAGGTCTATCACCTTTAACCCTCTTGTTGTCGCAGGGTGCGACGTTAATATCAAGCTGTTTTGTTTTTCTAGTTTATATTAAACTGCACTCTTTTTACAATTTTTAAATAATTTTCTTGAAAATTATGTGATTCTTTAAGATTTAAGGATTGCATAGTATCTGGGCATGCGCTGCAGGGCCAAGAAGTAAGAGCTATCAACTTCGCCCAGATGAAAATAGAAGTTGGTTCTCTTCAGTATATGTGAGATTCTTACACTTTTTAGAATTCCCTTTTTGATATTTGTTAGCAGATTCTGGTTTATATTATGCTCTCGTACTCAATATTTTGAGTTGCAATAAAGTTGGTAGTTGTCTAACGATTCTTTGCTTTCTCAAAAAATGCAACTTGATCATTAAGCAAAACTTTTCTTGGATAAAACTTATAATTAAAAAATACTTTTGATTTTTTAAAAATTTAGCAAAACCTACTAATAAAACGCAGATGAAACCAAATAAAATACTAATGAAGCAAACTGCTCAAAATTTTCTTTAATTATCTCAATTATCCCTCTCTTAAATTTGAATAACTCCTCTTACGAAGTTTCAAATAAAACAGCTAAAATTTCTAAATGTCCTTTTCTTTATGGAAACAGGAATATAATTGTAGTGTGGCTTACGTCAATAACAAACAATTGATGTAATCGATAGTCTAAACATCCTACAAAATACTAGAGGGTTAATTATCTGATCTTGTTACTTTTCCTTCCAATTTTTCATCTTTAGAAACAAAAATGAAAACAAACATCCTCTCCCTTTGAAACAACTTCTATTCAACAAATTTTCTCGTACTGAGCATTTTGTAAGGAAACCTAATTGTTAATGAACTCCAAATTAATTTCTCAACCAAGAAGAAAATATTTATTTTCTGTATTTCTCAGGGCTTAGGGAGAAAGTAAAGATTTATTAGAAATATCTGCTTCAACGACTTCGACTTATTTACAAGAACATTTTGTACGTGACATGTTTAAAGAAGAAAACTGCAATAGAAATTATCCTTACACATACTGCTACGAATTTTGTGTAATGAATGCTCAAAATAGTGTAAATAATTAAAATATGGATGTGTAAACGCTAATATTACTTTCTGTTTGTATTTATTTTATGTTAAAATTTTAGCAAGAGCAACTCCGCTCCTTACATTCCGATGGGGATTAATTAGTAACTTGGCGAAATTTTGGCATTACAGCCAAATTGGCATCCCTTTTGGAAACCATTTTGGGGAGTTGGCAATTAAATGGGTGCTTCTGGAAACTATTGGAGAAATCTATTAATATCACGATCTATGAAGCAAGCGCGTTTTTCTTGAAAGATCCATACAGACTACAAACAGAAGCCACTCCTTGAAGTTGAGTGAGTATTGCTTTGACCAGGGGTGACTTACCCGTGACCGAGGGCCCTTTGTGGCTCTCCTTGAATAATTTTGCGGCCCGTCAGATTCATTACAACAAACCAAATACGATTGTTTGTAGTGTAGTGTTTTGTGTTAAATATATCCCATAACGTTGCTTCTGTTTTTATACGAACTTAGAAGTGAGCAGTATTGCATTGTAGTGATCCCTGCAGCGTCACGCATGATTCCTGTACATTTTTTGCGCTGCTTATTACTAGATGCAAACCATTTGACCATTGCATTTTTATTATTGAATTATCTTTGTTTGAAAACACGAAAAATAATGAAAATAACAATAATAATACATTCCGTTTTAAATTTTCACTCCAATAAATGTTTGTAAGAAGTTCAAATCTCATTTAAAGATACATATTTTTGTATGCGGTCAGCGGGATTATAATGTTTTTCAGAAGTGCCCCACAAGGTCATTTGTGTTGGTCACCTCTGGTTTTGATAATTGAAGAGTCGACTAGTGATTAGTTGCTAAATTTTAAGGGAGTTAAAAAAAAATTTTTTTGAAGTACAAATTATTTTGGCTTATAATTTCAGAGTAACATGTTTTACAAATCTGGGTTTTTCTTCTTCTTTTTCTTTCTTTTTTTTTTTTTTTGATACACCGGGCGCGCACAAAAATTCTTTTATTATCGCACAGATTTTTCCTTTAGTTCTTAATTCAAAGTGCAAAACCAGTAAGGACGTAACTACCACTGTATCAATGATACAGGGCCTACACAGGACTATAGCTACTCCAGTGATTATTAATCATAATTATCCGATGTTTTTTTCAGAGTACACCTTACTTTTATTTGATAAATTCAACTTTCAATATAAATAGCACTTTACCGAGAAGTGCAAACATGTTTTTATTTTTACACACAACAAGGTTTGTTAAAAGTAAAAATAAAGAAAAATCACACAACAAAATACTTCTACATTGCAAAGTTTTCGAAGCATTTTAAATAAACGTATTCAGATTTTTGCCTCACATTTTGAGGATACACTTATAAAAAATATGTTAAACTGTCACTAAATATTTTCTACTTGACTACTATTTTAATCTAATTTTGCATAACCTTATTTTAAACCTTTTCAAAGATCATTTTTGCCAAATGTTAGACAAACTTAAAGCCAAACATTTAACTGGAAAATGTCTGATCGAAGAGAAACCAGTATTGATGTAAGGGAATTCGCATTAAGATTATTTAAAAAAGAAAAATCTTATCGTGAAATAGATAAAATTATTGATAGAAGCCCTACTTATGTTCAGAAAACTACTATAATGTATGGGTTGATTGAAAATAAATGGGGAAGTGTGGAAGAAAAAGTTTTCCGAATATGGTGCAAAAAGGAAAGTTTAGAAAGAAATTAAGATTGGGACGATTGGGAAAATTACTGGTAGGTGTGTGAGAGAGTTAAAAAATTAAGTAATTGATTTATTTACGTCACAGTTATTAATTACAATATATTTACAGTTTAAATAGAAGTTATTCACACTATTAAGAGGGAAGGGCAAACACAATCGTAGTTTTTCGTGTACTCCCTTCTCCAATGCTGGGGGAAGGGGGGGGCTTTAGTTTCTGACACTTTGAATTACGCTCGAGGTTCCAGCTCGCACGTGTGTCCAGCCGTTGGATTTCTCATGGTCATCGGTTTCGGCCTGGTGTCAGATGAAAGCACCTCTAAATATTTAGAGGGGCATGTGTGCATAGGAACCGTGAAATGTTATCCACAAAAAACGAAGCCGATTTTGCTTCTGTCGTTTGTGTCGTCAAACTTGTTGCAGAAAGTTCTTAAATCATAGGCAGAAGGGTAAGTGCTGAAACTGTGAGAAATTTAATTAGACAATCTGGCTATGAAAGTCGAGTTGTTAGAAGGAAACCGTTACTCAACCTGCAAAATCAGAAATTGTGCTTAGACTTTGCAAAGGCTAATGAATTGAAGATCAATAACTTTTGAAAGAAAGTTACCTTTAGTGATGAAAGTAGATTCAAAATTTTGGCAGCGACAGTCGTCTTACCGAATAGTGAAAGCATATGATTTGCATCAAAACAATGTACAATCTTTCGTTAAACATCCTGGTGACCAGCGGTGTAGCTAGGTATCCAAAGGCCATGGTGCAAAAAAAAAAAAAAAAAAAAAAAAAACGAGGATCCTATCTAGGATTTTATCAAGTAAAAATATATGAATATTTTAAATATACAAAGCTGCAAATTTTGTTTACTATTTTCTCTTTCTTCGCGTTATTTGCGCTTAAACGCACCATAAGGTTTCTTCTTTTTTTTATCCATAATTTTAGTTTTATAATTTATCCAATACAATTTGCATGTGCTCGAGTGCTTCCTGACGTTAAAAGAAAACAGAAACGTAATGCTACGCTACAAAACGCCATTGGTGAATCCATAGCTATTTATATATTTATTCTGGAGGATCGAACTCTTCCACCAGAGGTCTAAGAGCTACAAAATGGTCCACCGAGATTCACAGGAACATGCATAAACAATAAAATAAAATACAATATTTTTGTAACTATAAAAAAAACCTCTGCAAAGTAGCAGAGAGGGGGGAGGGAACAAAATTACTTATTTTTCTTAGCCAACGCCCACCCTTGGCCATTAGGTGACGCGCTGACCAGTAGAGATGGGCCTCCTTGAAAATGCTGTTTTGATTGTCAAATTACATCAGTGTATTGCAGATACGAGAAGATTGCGAAATATTGAAACAGAGAACTAGCTTATTAAGAATCATATGGTTATTAAAAAATAGAATGTAACTAGGAAAGAATTGCCTCTTGTGTAGGTTTTTTAAGATCTAATAATAAGATTTTTCATGGAACTTGAAGTTTATTTTCGAGTAACAGTTTATAGAAAAATGAAAAAAATGGAAAATAACGAACTTTTTAAAAAGTAAAGTTCTCTACACTGAACAAACATAGAAAGAATTTAAAGAAATTCCCCACAAATTCGAAAAAACTTTCAACATTATTATATAGCTGTGTTTTTCGCAATCGTTTATGTTTGTATCTTAAATTTGGGAGACATTTCGCAAATTCGGCTAGCTTGGTGGTCAGGGTCCGAGGGGCCCCCTTGAGCTTGAGGGACCCGGTGCACGGCACCACCTAGCCCATTGGTAGATACGCCACTGCTGGTGGCTCCGTCATGGTTTGGGATTGTGTGTCTTCAGCTGGGGTAAAAAATTTAGCTTTTATAGATGCCCTATATGAACCATATGGTTTACTTGGATATACTTCGCAACAATCTAAAGGAAAGTGCTAAGATTTGGGTCTAAATAGAAATTTTATTTTCTAGGACTGCAACCCTCAAGACACGACACATAACGTCAAAATGTGGAATCTTTTTCATTGTAAATAGTTACACACACCACTGCAGTCCCTCGACATCTGTGGCATCATTGAAAATGTGTGCCCCACTTGAAAAAGCGTTCCAAAAGCAAAAAAATTAGAAGCAAAATCCACATTTAAAATAAGTGTTGCAAGAAGAATGGGACAATATATCTTTAGATACCACCAAAATATTGGTCGATTCGGTACCACAACGTTAAGAGGCCATTATAAAGATCAAATGACATGCAACTAAATATTGATACTTTCTTTTTATGCGATATTTCATAAAAATGTCATTGGTGTATTCTCAATTTTTTTAGGTAAAAATCTGCATATGCTTACTTAAAAGGATTCTGAAACTTTTCATTTTGGAAGTTTTCCGTTGACTATTCTTTATTTTTACTTTAAATGTTATGTGTAAAAATAAAAACGTGTTTACATTTCTTCCTAATGAATTATTATATTGAAAGTTGAATGTATCAAGTGAAAGTATCAAGTTGAATGTATCAAGCAACTCCCCTCTCCCTTTGAGGTCAATTTTCGCAATCTTAACGGATCTCTCTTCATGAAAGTAACATGTCCTCTAAATTTGAAGTTTGTAGGTCTAATAATTCCCGAGATATCCTAATAAGTTTAAGTGAGAGTCGCTTTCTCTTTTTTTTATAGATACAATGCATTTCATAACTAATGTTCATTAATAATGCACAAATTCTCTTTTAGTATTTTTTCCCTAAAAAAAAGTTTTAAAAAAAAATTCTAACTCAAAATCTGTTTTATTACAAATTTCAAATCATTCACAAATGTGTAAAACGTGTTGTTGTTTTTTAATACTATGGCATCACGTGGCTGAATAAGATTTCCGTGAGCTCTGAAAACCACGCACGAGGCAAAAAACGTGTCGACGCATAAATACGATTGCAAAGAAAAGAGCACGGAGACGTATTCTGCGGTAAGTGTAACCTGTTGCTATCAATTTCTAAGCAGAAATTTCAAACGATGAAGTATGAAACGCATCTCGCATGCGATACCGCACGCTTAAAATAACTCCCACTTCAGTTCCCGATTTATTAAAATGTTCTCTCGAATACTGCTACACACTTGCTCCTGAAAATTGCTTCCTCTTTGAACTCAGGAATATAAACGTCAAAGTTTATCGGTCTGTTAATTATGCGCTAGTATCAATTTTGGGTTGCGTCACTTTTATTTATTACTTACTACTGCCTTGTACTTTTTTTAAATGTGCTTTTACCGTGTTATTTATAAGTTAATTTGTTAGTCTTGTCTTGCTCGCTTTTTTTAACGATTGCATCACTTAAGACAATTGATCTTTTTACATTCATTTTCTGTGAATCCCTTGCTCTGGAAAATTTAATTTTAATTAATAGCTCCTAAATCAATGAGATTGGATGCAATTAATTCATTACTTAGTTTTTTGGAGATTGGAGATAGAAGGTAAGTATATTATTTCGGTAATTAAGGAGATCGATATTTTTCTAACGTTAAAAATGTTCTTTTAAAAATAAAACAGCACGATAGAGCTTAGACATTTTACGTTCTTAATAAAGATAGTTTAATTATTCTGTAAAACTACAAAAATAACTTTTTAGTTCAAAAGTTGTTTTTTTTTCCTACTTAATTTAAGTAATACATAATTTTTGAGACTCATAATACATACTTATGTTTAGGTACCATTTTTTTTTTAAAAAATATATCTTTTTTCGATGTAAAATAATTTTTACACATATATAAAACAATATACAAAAGACAGTGAACCTATTTTTTTAGGAAAATTTAGTATAGTTTCTTAAAAAAAAATTATAAAACTTTGAAATTTGGAGACTTTCTATTTTTTTGCTTTTTTTCATGCATAAAACCATTTTTAAAAAGTTATGCACAATTTTAATAGAAAAAAATTAGGTTCACTATATGCATAGGCATCTTGTATAGAAGTATAAAAAATCTGGAATCTTATAGTGCAATAGTTTTTTTAAAAAGTGTACCTAAATGCAAAAAAAAATTTGCTTTTGAGAAAAAATGAAAAAACTAAAAAAATAATGTTTTTACATATTAGTATTCACTTGATTAGTATTTGCTTGCCTCATTTTATATGCCTAATAATAATGATTAATTATTTTCTACAATACAAAAAGTAATTTTAAATTCATATGTTTTCTCCCTTTGTTTTAGTTAACATGAACATAATTTTCGAGATACATATTTTCATGCAGGTACCACTTCTTATATATATATATATATATATACAAAAATTTTTACACATTTTTTCAAGCAACATATCAAACGTAATGAACCAGTTTTTTAATGAATTAACTGTATAATTTCTTTGAAATAATCATAAAACCTTAAAATTCTGAAAATCTTAATTTTCGAAATCCTGTAACACATATTATGCCACGGAATAACGGGGCTATTCATTCAAATGAAAAAAAATTCAAAAGTTTATATAGATCATACACAGGGGAAATTACCCTTTTAAAATATGTCAAAAGGGGCGTGGTCATTTGTTTACATTTTTATTTTTCATATTTTAGGGCTATTTTATCAACAAACATATGCATTTTTAGGTCCAGAAAAATATGCACTATTTTTTAGAACTAAAATTGAAAAATCAATTTTTTGAAAGTATATGATGTCCTGGTTTCCTTAATATACAGACCAATATTCCTTTATAAAAAAGTTTCAAAATAGAACAATTTGATTTTTTTGTTTTTTGTTTTTTTTTTGCACAATATAAAAAAAAGGTTTTGGGGGAGAAAAATATTAAACGGCATCAAATTCATACATTACTTTAAAAATTTTAATTCAGTGAAATTACACAGAAGAAAAAAAATCTTTTAAATAGCTTTAGTGTATAATGTAACATAAAGTATAAAAATGCATAACTTTAAAATTTTTATTTATTTTCAGATATTTTTAAAGTAGCTACGCGCATAAATATATTCACTGACTAGAGCTACAACCGTTATTTTAACATATGCCCTTGAAGTAATGATTGCTGAAAATTATATAAATTAGGAAATGAAATGTTCCCAGTACATCATTCAAATAAGCATAAGGCAGTTGTTCAGAGTTAAATTTATCAGCAGGAATTTCCGTTTTGTTCTTCTTGTTAGAATGTATCTATTAATTCATAAAGTTACATCTTTTATTAAAATTTATGATTTGAGGGAAAGGGAGCATTATAATATATTTATTTATATCATTTAATGATAAGAATTTAATTTCTATCAGGAATTCTTTCTTTGTGATTGCTTAGAAGCAATATGCTAAATTCCTGTGACGTCATTAGTCGCACGATAACGACAAACACTTCTTTCTAGCCAATTAGTTTATAAATTCATGTGGCGTCATAATCATGTGATAAATGCAACCATATGTTTCCAGCTAATCAATTCATGCGCTTCATTAATGCCTACTTTTGCTCTTCGCAGAAACTTTCTTTTAAAATGCACATATTTGTAAACAATAACAACCAGTGGCGTAACTTTCACCCCGCATTGCGGGGGGCAGGAACTCAAGGGTGCCCAAAGCTTGACTGACACGAAGTACATATTTGGGCTTGGGGCCCAAACTTGAGTTTGAAGGGGAGGGCTAATATTCTCCGTTACGCCACTGATAACAAAGCATATAAATAAGAGAAATATACTTAATTTAAGAGTACACAAATAAAATAAGATTTATTTTTTAAATTTAAAATCTTTTTGAGAATTTTTAAAATTTTATATTTGAGCATCTTTACCTAATTATAAAATTTGAAATTGTAACTTAAATTTTACAAATAGAAGAAGTTGTTGTCATGCGTTTTTATCCTGGGATACACATGAAAGACGAGAGATTGAAGAACAGAAACATACAATACAAACAGAAGAATATAGACATTTAATAAAAACGATGATCCTAGCATATAACAGAAGGGGTGCGCTGCTTTCTATTCGAGACGGGAATTCCTTTTAGGCGAAAATCCGACATCTTTTCCCGAAGCTACATCCATGCCTTATTTGGGATTCGAACCCGAGCCCACTCGGTTACAAAATAGAACAAGTACAAGTTATAGTTTAAGGTCAGTTTTGAATTAAGTTGCGAACATGTGGTTGTCTTTATCATGTAGCTGTCTTGAATTGAACCCAGTGACATACAAAAGGGGGAAGGGGTCCCTGGGTCCGGAGCATCCCCAATAACCCCTGATTTTTTTCCCGATTGATTATAATCCTTTGTATATAGAACGTAAAATTTAATTAAATAATTGCTATTAATAATTAAATGTGCTAATTATTATTCTAATTATTATTTATGCTAATTATTTATTCTATTATTAAATTTTTGTTCCAAATAATTAAAAAAAAACGCAAGAATATGTTGGGCGGTGTATTGGAGCATGATACGAGAATTGTAAACTTTCGATCCAGGACACCTCCCCTTGAAAAAGTTCTGTGTGTGCCACTGATTGAACACATTCACGTGAGTGTCTCTGGCGCGACGGATAAGACTTGTGCAACAGCAATTAAAATGGGACGAAAAATATTAAATGGAATGAATTTTACAGTTAAGTAAAATTCAACAATTAAAGTTTATTTTCCCAGTAAATTATATGCACCGTTTGCATTGAAAGTAAATTGTACTCTCTCTCTCTCTCTGTGATACATAAGTGTATGCAGTGACCTACACAGACCTCTTTGAATAGGGAAGGTTTATATTCTAAAAAATCTGTTTATTGGATAGTTGAACCCTCAAACCCCACTCTTGTATATACCACTTGCACTAATAATATCAAATGTTTCAGAAGAATGTCATTTCACTAGTAGGAAATTCATCTTAAAGGTGGTATCTCACGTAAATTTGGCCCAACATTTCGCTGAATCTGAGGGTGAAGGGTTACCGTAAACAAAACGACATGCTTTGATGTCAGCCACGCTCTCTCTCCACATTGAAACATTACTCGCAGATTTTTCTGCTTCGAAAACCACCATTAAATATTATTTTCTTTTATTTCGCTCTGGCTTTTGTTAATGGGGGTAAACAAAATTGGAGCATCATTCTGTTTAAAATATCGTACACAATTAAAATATTATACGCCATATCTGAAACGTTTGATGCGAAGCTACCATCGTTACCGCCATCTTCTTTATGACGTAGGGCACCGAAAAACCCAATTGGCTGGAATTTCAAGTAACTTTCATTTGGAGCAACCTTTTTAGCTCACTGGCGAAAAGTTGTTCGAAAGTCATTGCTGTGGCAATGGAGTAAAAATTGCACGAATTGGACCAAAAATTGCACCAAACGTGTACGTGTGATAAGGCCTTAAGTTTTTTTACCGCAGTAAAAAGGAACAAAAGCCAATTGAACCGCTCCTAGTGCAGAATTACGCCAATGTGAAATATACCAAACAGCCTGTATTCTAAAGAAATAGATAAATTTACAAGTATACTCAAGGAATTATTTAAAATTTCCGTAAATAATTAAGAATACTTAGTATCATTTTAAGGAAAATTAAAAACATTACTCTTATTCTGTGTATTTTTAGAAGTCAAAAGATATTTTATTACAAAAAAACAACAAAAAAAAGAAAGGTGCCAGAAGATTTTCATGTATCTGTAATAGCTTCTATTTTGATGCAAAATTTTCCATAAAGCTAAATTGAATCAGGAATAACCCATATAATCTTAACTTTAAACTCGATGAACTTCTCTCTTATCTGTTCAATTTTCTTTAAAATTTGTTGCAGTTCTGTTACTAAGTACATAATGCTGATTATTTATTTTTATCAATATTTTCTTTTTCAAGTTTTAAGAAAACTAAAAATCTTATCTAAAATAATCAATAATCAGATTTCAGTTAAACTTAATCAGGTTACATATTCTTTTAATTAATGTATCTGTAATGCCTTTATGCAAGTGTAGCCTGAAATACAGTAAAACCTGTTTTTGTGCGGTAGATAGGGACCGCATAAAAAACCCACACAAAAAATATTCGAAATTTTTATAAATTTTTGCATATAACAAACACAACATGGTCGAAATACTACAAAAAAATATTTTTTTATGCGGTGCAAGGGGACCACATAAAAAAGTCGCACTTAGAAAATACTCCAATTATTTACGAAATTTATGAGAAAGTACTTCCATATCAAAATAAATAATAAAATTACACATTGAAACTTTTTCAAAACATTTAGTTTCTCATTGTATACATGTAGAAGTTTTCAAAATGCACATACATAATTCACTGCTACTCATCGTAATTCAAAGCCTCATCTTCCTGTGACGAATAAGTTCAAAATCGCTTTCATCACTTGAAGATACAATTTCAATTGATTTATTTTTTAACTCCATAAAGTAAGAGATAAGTTTTTGAGACGAAGGTTGGTTTGGATATGCTACGATAACCAGATATACACGATCAAAGATCTTTTTGAAATTTCATATTCCTTTCGGAATTGGTATCTATTTTAAGAAAATGCCTTTTCCAATTTGTAGGAAATCTATATCTCTTCATATATTTTATCAGCTCTCAAAGAACCCGGTTCTTCTTGTCCGTCTTTCTAATCTATCAAATTATTGATAATATTACTGTCATTGAAAGTTTCGTCTTCATTTAAGTGCGGGCAGTTGGCGTGTTGAGAGAAAGCAACTGAACGTACATTGTCGGGAAACTGTTTATAAAAAAATGAACAGAGCGTTTTGAAGTGTATATATGCACATTGCAGTGGTATAACGTACACACCCTCAAACCCTGTCTTTTGGGGAGGGCAGGACTTTAGGGGGTCCAAGGCCTGACTAATACGTATTTACCCAATTTATAAAATATTAAAAGCAAAACCAGACTCTCTTGGTAGGAGGGAAGCTAACATTCTACGTCGGCACTGGTACATTGGTAGAAAACATTACATTGGCGCCAAAGCAGTTGAAATTCATATAACGCATAAAAAGAAATCGTACAGGAGAAATCGAGCAAAAATAAAATCGCATACCAGGTTCTACTATACAAGCATGTATCGCATGTTATAACTTAAATTAATTTGTAATGTATCGATTAATTTTTTTTTGTATATATCTTGCAATATTTCATTTCATACTTTATCCTGGACTAAACTGGTTGCTTAATCTTGCTTATATTATATGAGTATATATAAGGTAAATCGGGTATGTACTGTAGGGTATATGTGTGTGAGTATAACTTACTGTTTTTAAAGCAATATGCATAATCAGAAAAACTGGTGGAATAAATACAGAATTTCCAATGTCTCTAACCCTTTTAGCAGTATTCCATGTAAATAAGAGATATATTTTTGTTTTTTAAAATGATAAAGATGGATCAAAAAACATTATCAAAATTAAAACATTTTTTCAGTTAAATAATGCCCCGGAAAAAGATGGGGGTGAGAATTCGAATCCTAAATACTTAAACAGGCACTATATTCGTCATCTGGTAATTGGAATGGCTAACAAAAAAATATTGGAAAAAAGAACAATTATAATAACCTAATTCTTTGGTATCAATTTAGAAAAAGTCTTTTATTTGTCTATGTAAAATGGTATAGAGCTATAAAATTAAACAAAATTAGGGAAGAAAACTTTTGATAAATATATAGTTAGAAATAAAGAGAATGACCCTAGGTTATACGAAAATAATTTCAGGGAAAATAAAAGTGTTTTCAAAAGCATCTTAAAAGTGTTTTAGCCAAAAAGATAGAAGAAAAAAAAAACGAAAAAACTAATTGTGATCACATTAAAAAAATAGAATACTCTTTTATAAATGTCAACTACAGCCCTTTTCTGGATTGACTGTTTAATTGCTTCGTACTGTGAAGCAACTTAAAGGCAATTGGTAACAAACTTTATAACAAACTTTACAATTCTGAACCACAGTTAATTGACAAGTACAATACCTGATCTGGTAATACGCTATGCAAACTTCCAGGACTCAACAGGAACAATGCCGGTCTCGTACTCGTGACTGTGATCACTGCCCTACCTTAATCACTTTTTTTAATGTTTTTTATTTTTAATGGGGCTGCGGATTGGTGTTTTACCATAGCAGACCTGGTTTATTCCCCGAAAGCTGGTATCTTTTTAGTGCGGCACCATAAAGTGGAATACCAATAGACTCAATGTAATTTTGATGCCCAGTTTCCTCCCCAGAGGAAGCACCTGAGCTCTGACGATGCGAAACCGAACTTAGAAATTCAATTTTGCCGAGAGCCCCCAAGTTAAACATGCACTCAAGGGATATTTTACATGCCACATAATCATACGGCATGGTTGCTGCGGATTTTCAGCATCATGAAAATCTACCGACTTGGGCCGGGGTAGAGCCCGCGACCTTAGGCGTACGAGGCCATCGACAAACCAACTACACTACCCTCTGCCCTCTTTTTTGGATTGTTTATTTTTATATTTCCGTAGAGTTCAGGAGGTGATACTAACAAGAAAAGAAAATATTCATGAAGATACGTTATGAACATACAAACAAAGAAAATTAGAAGGTTATCTTGTAATAATAAACGGGGGTATTTAAACTTTAAAAAATCTTAGCAAAAATGAAAGAGTTGTTTGAGAAAATGAAGTGAAAGTCCATTTTGAAATAATTATCACTAATAACTTAAACCGAAAAAAAGTCTTGTAAAAGCTGGTTTTGAAAAAAGAATAATGCTTTAATTGAAATGTGCTTACCAAATCTTATATCAATGCTAAAACACTGTAAAGCCCAATACAGTAAAATACGTTTAACTTGAATGCACCAAAGACGAAATATCAGTTAAAACGTAATAATACAACGGTCCCAACAAACTGCTATGTATTTTCATGCATTTTTTTCCCCTTAACATGAAGCAAAAATCGCTTGACACGAAAAACTTTATTTCTGGGAATGAACAAAATACAGAAAACCTCAACCACGCAGGCAAAATTTAACAGGGGTGTAAAACGAAAGAAAGGTAATATCACATGTTTCGTAGAAAGAAGGCTGACTTGGCTTTGAAATACCCTCGGAATAGCCTGTGACTCGAGCCAATTTTTTTTTTTTATCTATAAGCTACTTCCAGTCTCCCCCTAAGTACGCCACACAAAAATATCTCATCAATTGGCTTTGAAAATAGCCTAACAAGTACATCGCAGTGCGAGTAAAAATCAGTAAACGGTTTTATTTTTTATATTGTAGACGAATTTTTTTATACCAGCAGAATTTTTTTTAATAACTCAACCTGCTACTTTGCTTAAAATAAAGAAGAAGCCTCTCAAGGCTTTTAATCAAAAACAGAAGATGAAAACGGAAATCTGTAAGGATTTTCTTATTGCTCTCTCTCTCTCTAACTGTATATTATCAACAATAATTAAAAAATAGGGAAAATTGCAGAAATGTTTGCTTCATATACAGTGGTGGCCAGAATTGTGGACACTTTTTTAAATTCTTATGTTTTTCAAGATTGTATACCTATAGAAAATGTTAGGTTGCACAAAATGCCGAGTCTTTTATATCATTTTAAAGGAAATTCGATTCTAAATTCAATACAAAAACAAAATGTTAATGTTTGCAATGCAAAAAAGGTTATGCTACAATAACTATCGATATACATTAAATACTGGTGATACCAGTGAGTTATCGGTGATTAGGGGGGTTGACTTTATTTTTTACTACAGCTTCACATTGATGTTTCATTGAGCTGAAAATAGTTTTAAGCTCTTCCTTAGTTATTACATAATGCCAGGAAGCAATTATATGATCAATAAGTTCCTTTTTATTTAATGGGTACCTCATTTAGGCAAGAGTTTTCAAACGGTACCACAAGTTTTCGATAGCATTAAGATCAGGACTGTTTCCTAGCCAGGACTCAATGATCTTAGAACGATACCAGTCTTTCGATTGCCTTACTGTGTGGCCAGGAGCAAAATCCTGCTGAAAAATAAATGAAGCATTATTGGTAAATAGATCTCCAACGGAGGATAGAAGTTTGGGTTCAAGAATGATGTCAATGTATTTGCCGGCATTCAGTGTCACATGGATGATATGAAGACTATCAATACCATCCGCTGATATGCATGACCAAATCATAAAACTATGTGGCTACTTCACAGTTGCCTGGATGCAGTCAGGATACAGTATTTCTCCCATTCTACGTCTTACATATTTTCGGCCATCACTACCGAATAACGATATCTTAGTTTCATCCCTCCATATAACTAGTGAACCCTAATCATTTGTCCAATTAATGTGTTCCTTTGACCACTGTAATCTTTTTTAACGCTTCTGTAAATTGAGATAAGGCTTTTTTCGTGGAAATCTACCTCTTAGTCGAACGTCTGCTAATCTTCCCCTGATAGTTTTTGAACTGACAGAAACACCAGCATCATTCAAATCACTTCTGAGGCCATTGATGACATTCTTCTACTTTGGAGACATAGTATTTTTGTTCTTCTGTCATTAACAGATAAGGTGCACCTTTTTCGGCCTTTTCCTGCTTTATTTTTTATTAAATTTGTCTCCTGACATCTTAAACAAAACTTTCAGTCTCCAGATGTAGTCACTGAACATCCCACCTAGCTTGCAATTTTAACGTAGGAAACACCACTTTCTCGTAAAACATCTCTTTCTAGGTGTCCAATCTACTATTTTATTTGATGTCATGGCTTCTTGACTAAATATCGTTGTTGTCCTGGCTAGGAAACAGTCCTGATCTGAATGCTATCAAAAACGTGTAGTACCATTTGAAAACTCTACCCAAATGAGGTACCATGAATTAAAAAGGAACTTATTAAGGATAATATAATTGCTTCCTGGCATCATGTAATTACGAAGGAAGAGCTTAAAACTATTTCAGCTCAATGAAACATCAATGTGAAGCTGTAATAAAAAATAAAGGCAACCCCCTAATCACTGATAACTCACTGCTATTATCAGTATATATCTAATGTATATCGATAGTTATTGCAACATAACTTTTTTTGCATTACAGACATTAACATTTTGTTTTTTGAATAGAATTTAGAATCGAATTTTCTTTAAAATGATACAAAAGACTTAACATTTTGTGCAACCTAACATTTTTTATAAGCATACAAACTTGAAAAGTATAGCAAATTTTAAAAAGTGTCCACAATTTTGGCCCCCACTGTATACATATGCAAATATAATGTATTCTAATAAACTTAATTTTGTTGAATCTATGTTTTTTTTCTTTAATTCCTTTAACAAGAAATTATTTTAAAACGAAAAAATATTTCAGTCCCCCTCAGTTTCGTGTTAAACGATTTTCATTGAATTTGTTGTTCTTATAGCAGTTATTCTCAAACTGTGCCCCACGCACCTCTAGGGGAACTTGATAACCTTAAGTGTGTATGGGGGGAGAGCAAGCGTATCGAAAAATCGAAAATAAAAGATTATTTTTTTTTAAATTATTAATTTGTTGCAGGAAGCAAAATAAAATCCATTCTGACATAATAAAATGCACATTTACATTGATGTAATCTATACATATAAAGGAGAAAAGCGACTCACACTCACTCACTGACTGACTGACTGATTGACTGACTAATCACGAAATCTCTGGAACTATTCAACCTACAGACTTGAAATTTGGTAGACATGTTCCTTTGATAGAGTAGACATCAGCTAAGAAAGGATTTTCCGAAATTCGAAACGCAAGGGGCGTTACGGGGGTTAAGGGCTTTAATAATAATTGTTTCCATGTTTAAAATACTTGATGTACAATCTTGAAATTGGGTAAGCGGATTCCTTTCAGAGAGTAAAGATCCACTACAAAATGAGTTTGCTGAAAATCGACCCCCAAGTGGTGTTGCAGGGGCTTAGGGGGCATTATAGATAATTATTTCCATTTTTAAACTATTTGACGCACTGTCTTTAAATTTGATATATAGATTCCTTTCGTAGAATAATGATCAAATACAAAACGGGTTTTGTGAAAACAGACTTCTAAGTGGCGTTGCGGGGGATTAAGGGGCGTAATAGATAAATATATCCGTTTTTAAACTACTTCACCTACCTGCTTGAAAATTGGTAGGTAAGTTTCTTCCCTGGAGTAAATATCCGCTACAAAATGGGTTTTGGGAAAATTGACCCTCAAGGGGTGTTGCGGGGGCGGGGGGTTTAAGGGGCGTTATAAATTCCTATTTTTAAGTTATTAGACGTACAGTCTTGAAACTTAGTAAGCAGATTCCTCTCATAGGGTAGAGATACGCTAAAAATGGGTTTCGTGAAAATTGCCCCCAAGAGGCGTTGAGGGGACTTAAGGGGCGTTATAGATAATTATTTGCATTTTTAAACTATTAGACGCACAGTCTTTATATTTGATAAAGAGATTTCTTTCATAGAGTAGAGATCAGCTATAAGAAGGTTTTGTGAAAACAGACCTCTAAGTGGCGTTGCGGAGGAATAAGTGGCGTAAGAGATAAATATTTTCGTTTTTAAACTATTTGACCTACCGGCTTGAAAATTGGTAGGAATGTTTCTTTCATGGAGTAAATATCCGCTACAAAACGGGTTTGGAGAAAATTGACCCCCAAGGGGTGTTGCGGGGGGTTAAGGGCAGATATAAATAATTATTTCTTTTTTTAAACTATTAGACTCACAGTCTTGAAATTTGGTTAGCAGATTCCTCTCATAGGATAGAAATACACTGCAAAATGTGTTTTGAGAAAATCGACCCCTAGGTGGTGTTGCGGGGTTCAAGGGGCGTTATTGATAATTTTTTTGCATTTTTAATTAATTGGACGCACAGTCTTCAAATTTTGCTAAGCAGATTCCTTTCATAGAGTGCAATTCCCCTTCAAAATGGGTTTTGTGAAAACAGACACAGAAGTGGCGTTGCGGGGGCTCAAGTGGCGTTATAGACAATTATCCCCATTTTTAAACTGTTAGCCGTACAGTCTTGAAATTTGATAGGCAGATTCCTTTCGTAAAGTAGAGAACCGCTACAAAATGGGTTTCGCGAATATCAACTACCAAGTTTAATTTCGGGAGATTAAGAGGCGTAATCGATAAATATTTCCATTTTTAAACTACTTGATCATCCTGCTTGAAAATTGGTAGGCATGTTCCTTTCATGAAATAGAGTTCCTCTAACAAAGAGTGAAATGAAAATTGACCCTAAAGATGTTTGCGAGGGGTCAAGAGGAGTTACAGAAAAATATTCATGTTTTTAATTGTTAGACCCATATACTTGAAATTTGTTAAGCATGTTTCTTTTGTTGAATAGGGATCCACTAAGAATAAATTTTAAGCAAATCAAGTTCTGGGGGTTGCAGGGGGTTACTGGGACGTATTGACAAAAAAAATTACTTTTTTCGAGCTACAAGGACTATAATAATGAAATTTGGTTTGCATTTTTCTTTTGTTGAATTGAAATCCGCTAAGAGCGGTAATTTTGAAAAACTGCTCTCAACGGGATTACGGGGATATTTATAGTAAAACTTTTGCCTTTTTCTGTTAGATTTAGACTTGAAATTTGGCTTGCATGTTCAATTTACGGAGTAGAGATCCACCGAAAATTGGTTTTGCGGGAATCCACTTGGTTTTTGAGTTAGGAAAGAGTAAACATCATTCTATACTTCAATTTTAGAGATTTTTAGAAAATACAAATTAGATGAGTTCTGCACTTTTTTTTATCAACAGGTTACAGTTACAGGTATAAGTATATTTTTCAATTCAATCGAATTCTTAATGCTAGGACTTAGCTATCAATAATTTATACATATATATAAGCAGTAAAAATTTATAAAACATCATGAAATACCCAGCGAATCGGGTGGGTAACGGCTAGTATACTTATAAATGGATCAGTACTGCACAATGTATTTGATAATTTATTTATCAATACTAAAATAAAAACAAGTGTAATAATTACTCATGACTCCCATGAACTTGTCTTGCAGAACAGAGTTTTTCAAAGGAAGTTTTAATGTTAGAAGTTGACAGAGTGTCTATTTCTATCATTAATAAAACTCCTTTGAAAAACTTGATCTTCTACATTTAGCTGAGAACTGAATGAAGTGCAGGATTAAAACACATTTTGCGCAAGCATCCAGCAGGTTGACCAGGCGGCTACACTAATGTCCACGAGAATACCAGATGGTGTGATGGATATGAGATAGAGAGCAACAGAGAAAAACTATTTATCTAATAACATTTGTACTTTTAGAAATGGACGAGTGAGGAAATGAGTATTTAATTTAATTAGAAATTGTTTTGCAATCAGTTCCGATTTGAAAGTTGGAAAGGAAAAGCAATATAATACTTATCCTATTACTTAAAAATAAACTGCTTGAAATATATATTACTTTAAGTTATTACATACGAAATTTAATACTCATCCTAATAATTTGTACAGTTTATAATTAAGACCATGTTGTAGTTTTAGCGTCAAAGTGCATTATTATTGCATTCAATAGATTATTATTGTATGGAGAGGGCGCGATGAAAATTATGATTGAAAACTGGATCGCCAATATTGAAAGTTTGAGAAGCACTGCCTTATAGTGAAAAATAAATTTTATCTTGTAAAGTAATCTGTTTACTGATGCTTTTTGAGTAATGTTGTTATGCTCGTTGCATATGCTGTCATTTGGGAAATGGATTAGTTTGTAATGGATGATAGCTTTTTCATTCAGCGATATCGCGTTATTTTTTACAATTCGTATTTCGTATATATTTGTGTGTTCTCTTTTTTTTATACTTAAAGACTTTTGAATTTTTTTTTCTAAAATGATTTAGTGTATTGATTTTTAATCATCATTACTTACTTATTTTAAATCAGATAAAATTTTTGATCCTCCCAAAGCTGTTAATTTCCATCAAAGTCAAATATGGTTTCATTTAGTTTTCCCATGTATTATCAGTCTCATTTCTTCATAATAATATCGTTTAGGTAATAATATAGTTAGAAGTGTTTATTGTAAGTAGAACCAAAAACTTTTTTTTAATTCAACAGACATAATAACTATAATATAAGGTTTAAAAACGCATCAAAAGGGGAGGAAGGCTGGAAAAAAAATTTGAACTTATCAGAATTTGTTTTTATTCGTGGGCACTTAATGAAAATTCCTGGTTTTACAGCTGAAATCGTCATAAATTCGTTTTTTCGATATTACTTATCATAAAACACACGAAAATTCTTTCAAGGAATGTGAAATATATGAAATGCAAGAAAAAACAAACACACTTTGAACAATAATCTCAAAACAAATTTCTGAAATATTTCGTATAAACAAACTCTGTTTTTTCCAAGAACATGTAAGTCTGTTATCGGTCACACACAAATCACTTTTCTGAATAAAAATAAATAAATAAACTATGATGATCACGTTTTATATTCAAAACAAACCTGAGTTGTTGTTTTTTGAATACGAGAAAAACCGCATTTTTACCAATGTAAAAATCAGAATGTTTTAATGTCAGAATATCTGTAAGTATTTACGAATAATCTTTTTTTAAATTGAAAAAATTGATTTCCTCATTAGCGATATCTGCTTTAGTACTCTATTTCATAAACGAGGAACCGGTTAAACGCGAGGGTCAGATGAGCAAATGTGTATTCTACGAGTGTAAAATGTTTAGAAAAGGGTAGAAAAAATAATTACTAAAGAAATAAATCAAAAAAAATTGCTAAAAATCCATTTTACTTTTAAAATTGCTTTTTGTGTTAGAATTAGACTTGATTTAATGGGTTGACAAAAATAATCAAAATATTAGTTTCAAAAATCTCAAAATTTTATTATTATACTCTCTAATAATACTTAAATTGCTTATTCCGAGTTTTTTTACACTGTACGATCAAAGGATATAAATTTATACAGTATTTTTTTTAATTTATTTCTCATTTATGAAGCAAACAGTCTGTGGTAATCGTATCTATTGAAACTTCAGGAGCATTACGGTCTTACAAAGCTTCGAAAAGCCTTGGATTACGTTATATATTACATTTTTTTACTGAGTTTTATATACATGCACAATCAATTTCTTTAAAAAAATATATCTTCTTTTTACCTTTATAAGGATAGAAAAATATTGTTCATAAAAAAAAATGTATATAGGAACTTGATTGAGTGGATACTGAACTTAAATCTAGCCCTAAGTTTTAAAAAGCATAGCTGCTTGAAGATTACAACCAAAAAAGCATGCTTATTGTCTTGTTAAACAACAAAGGAAGTGATAGGTAAATAAAAAAAAAGAAGTTAGGTAATGCTTTGGCTTAAAAATTAATTAATATAAAAATATCAGAAATGTTCAGCTTTTAATATGTTCCATCTTTTTTCTCTTTCTGTATGTTTTCTTGCCTTTTAACGGAAAACTACTTTTATTTTTTCAGTCTTTATTGTAAAAGAGTTTAAATATGCTTGTTATTGTTTTAAAACATTTAACTTCCACTCATGGCTTTCTGATAAAATAAAGCAATAGGGATATGCAGTTGTGCGATGTTAGTAATACTATGTTACAGTTTTAAAAATATAAAGAAAGAGTTTAGCCGAACTTCTTTCGTTTCCCTATTATTTCCTTTGTTAAATTTTATTGCTCCACAAGTGACCTAAGTAGATACAAATAAGCGATTAAATGTGCAAAGCGAAAGAACAATATTATATGTCAAAAATCAATCCTTATGAATTGGACTAAGTATTTCTATACGATGAGGCATCAAATCAAACAGTTTTAGAATCTATCCTGAGACATTCTATATTGCTTCTAACCGAGCTTAATTTGCCTCCATATTAAATGTGAGACGAACATCACAAACGAGACGCCAACCATCGAAATCCCAGGCATGTTCAAAAGGTAACATATCGGGTGAGTAAGCAGGCCAAGCAAGAAGATATATGTGTTGAGCTGAAAAGAACAATCCGGGCAACATCTGAACGTTGATTGCCCTGTTGAGATACAGCTACAGGAATGCTTCGGTAGAAGGAAAAAATTTCTGATTCCAGAGCTTATCTGGTGCATTAAGGCTGTTGAGAATACCCAAATTTTTTATCATTGGCGACCAATAGCTCCCCAGATGATAATGCTTGGCGTTTGTTCTGTATAGCGCTGACTTTCACCAGTTTAACGTCTATTGCAGATATGGCAGTCACTATAACCCAAACTGAACCAGGATTCATCCGGAGAAGCGATTTGTCGTTAATCAGAATGGGCTCAAGTGTAGTATAGAGAAAGCGGCCTTTGGATTTGGCGATTTTTTTTTGGATTTGGCAATTTTTACATAAATATTATAGTGAGATAACGAATTCATTCTGGCTTCCGTACATTTTCCCTAAGTGAAGTAGCTTGGCGATCGATTTTGGTCTCCAAATCAAATTGACATCGCCCCCCCCCATACTACACTTTAACTATCAGAATGTCAGATTCTATGCTGAGGAGCTTTCTGTAATCTCAGGTGTAGACGTTTTTGCGTCTGAGAATCCTGGAAAGAAAGTTTTGTACGCAGACCTCAGTGCAACAAGTACCGATGAATTGTTGAAGCAGACAAAAATAGACGTCAAACGTTCTGCAAGTTGTTGAGATGGCGCATCACGGTCCTTCAGTTCATTGCAAATTAGCTGCTTGTCATTCCATTCTGACATAACCGTTCTCCTGCCGTTCCTAACGCTACCTGATTTCCGACTAACTATTTCTCCTCAGACCACTGCTTCCACATTCTCATCAGGTTAGTCGCATTGCGCTCCAGCTGATTATACAATAATAGAGGCCTTCTTCTCGGAAGCCTATATTCATCCTTGTCCATATTCTTTTAATTGCTCTGTTGTCTTAAAGATTTGAAGGCTTCTCATGACAAATTTACACTACAGACCGCCACTAACAACTTTCAACGTGTCTCTACATCTCTCTATTTATATACCTAAATCAGTCGTACAGAAGGCATATCAGTTGCATTCAGCACATGCATGCACTAAGACTCCAAATTTTGTGAATCATTTGTATACTATACTATCATTTGCAATTGTTCAGAATTTCATTTTAATCGCGTGATTGCTTCATGATTTGCGATTTATCAATTCCTACTATATTTCCATTTGTATACTATACCATCATTTGCATTTGTTCAGAATTTCATTTTAATCACGTGATTGCTTCATGATTTGCGATATTTCAATTCCTACTATTAGCTCTCTCTCTCTCTCTCTCTCTCTCTCTCTCTCTATATATATATATATATATATATATTTATCTATATATATTTATCAATATATATTTATCTTGTTCACAAATTCCCAATCGGAAGTAAAATACTTTCTATTAATCCGCGATCAAGTTCAAATAATTTTTTTTAAAACTTGTAGTGGATGACACTCGATGTCAATACAGTTTTTTCAATTTTTTTTCATTAATTACCGGTTAATTAATTAAATTGCTATTAATTAAATTAAATTTTTTCCAGTTTTCGACGCCAATTTAGATTTGTCTCAATTGTTGTAACAATGTAACTGCTAAAATAACAAAAGTTGGCTTCGAAAACCGGTTTTTCAGCCAAACCGGGTGTGCATTGTTACGACAATGCAGATATATCATGCCCTTTTTTTAATTCCTACAAAAGTTCACTCTCACCCTATATATATATACTTTTGTGCAGTGAATGTAAATAAATATCCACGCTTTTTCATTCTTATATATTTTTAATCTAACATTCAAAAACAACGAAATGAAAAAATGAATAGTCCTTTCGATAATTAACGGTGAGAATTTTTGTATTTATTTTTTTAGAAAATGGATTTAAAATAATAGATATTTTACAAAACTAAAGCAATATTTAATTTTTTTTTTATTATTATTTATAGATAATGGAATTAAATTAATATATTTTTTTTAAAATAAAAGGAATGTTTCTATTATTTCCTTATTAAATTAATTATTTGTTAATAAAAAGTATATCGCCTATTATTTTGGATAAAAATACGTTCTAGAGACCTTTTTAAGCTAACTGTAAGTAGCGATTGATTGATTAATGAAAACCTGAAAATTATTTAATTATTTTAGATTCCTAGAAATTATCTATTATTAAAAAATGATGACTTTTTTTTTACTCAATCATCAAAATAGTTTTCTTTTTATTGTTTAAATTTATTATTTTTTTACTAAAGCAATATTGTTTTTGATATGTCATGAATAGAAACTTGAAGATAAATCTTATATCTGAGGGGAGAGTCAGGGGGAAAATAGTTCTACTCTCAAAAACTGTAACTGTTCACTGTAACACCGTGCTGTAGAAAGAGAACTGAAGCCTGTCTGACATTAATAAGATCTGGAAGATATATTTTTTTAAAAAAAAAAAAAGGGAATTGTAGTGACGTTAATATAAAGGAATCACACATATACCAGGAACTTTGATAAAGGAAGGTGAATTTCCATGGCAGTATGTTATGCATTCGAAACAAATTTTAATAAAACACTCAAAATACTTAAAACAATCATTTAATAATTTCTTCTTTTATAAAGATAATTGCATGACAAATTTTTCCCGTGTGTCAAATATTTCAAAAAATCCTCACAATTTTACTTCAATATTTAAAATAGTAGTGAAATTTTGAAATTTGAAAAATTTCTACTTCTTTGTCTTTTTTCAACATACAACTATATTTAAAAATGCTACATTTCACCCTGTTTGCCTATTCGAGAATTTTGGTGACGGACCTCGAAATTTTCAACTATTCTCAAGTGACGAGGACGACACCTGAGCTTTCACCCATCTTTAATAATTACCACACCACACCAACGCAAGAACAAATTTCGAAAAAGGGAGTTTTTATGACATTGTTAAAGAAATCACTCACATCGCACGCACGCACACACACAGGTGCTATCGGCCTGAGGGAAACACGAAATTTCCATGAGGGTGAAGTTATTCACTCGGTAAAAGCCCGTGCAACGCCGGGCTAAGCGGAGAGGAAAGAAACAAAGAAATCAAAGTAATTTCGGAAAATAATATTGGAAGTGCTGAATTTGTGAAGATTGAGTGAATATTAACGTCCCACTGTTCAGCTACACGAGGCCTTTTGGGGACGGTCCACGTAATTTTGAACCATGGTCAAGTGACGCGGACGACACCTGAACTGGCACCCCCTCTCCTAACTACCACACCACACCAACTTGAGGACGTTTGAGCTCTCGACAGATTTTACGTGCATCGCGCCCCTACACTGCATTTTTCCCCAAACCCATTTTGTAGTGGATATTTACTCCCGCAACGCCACTTAGGGTTACTTTCCCCAAAACCATCTTGTATCTGATCTCTACTCTATGAAAGGAAACTATTTATCAAATTTAAAGACTGTGAGTCGAATGGTTTAAAAATGGAAATAATTATCTATAACGCCTCCTAAGCCCCCGCAATGTCACTTGGGTGTCGATTTTCACCAAACTCATTTTGTAGCTGATCTCTTCTCTATGAAAGGAATCTGCTTACCCAATTTCAAGATTGTATGTTGAGTAGTTTAAAAATGGAAACAATTACTTTTAACAACCCTTGCGGTTTGAAATTCGCAAAATCCGTTCTTAGCGGATCTCTACTCCCTGAGAGGAACATGTCTACCAAATTTCAAGTCTTTAAGTTGAATAGTTCTGGAAATATCGTGATTAGTCAGTCAGTCAGTCGCTTTTCTCCTTTATATATATAGATATGCTAGCTGTTACCCGCCCGCTTCGCTGGGTATTTCATGACATTTTATAAATTTGTGCTGGTTATATATATGAATAAATTATTGATATTTAAGTCCTGGCATTACGAATTTGATTGTATTGAAAAATTAACGCCCCTTACGCCCCCTCAACGCCACTTGGGGGTGTATTTTCACGAAACGCATTTTGTGGCGTATCTCTATTTTATGAGAGGAATCTGCTTACCAAATTTCGAGACTGTGCAACTAATAGTTTAAAAATCGGAATAATTATTTATATCTCCCCTTAACCCCCCGCAACACCCCTTGTGGGTCATTTTCCCCAAAAACCATTTTGTAGTGGATATTTACTCCATGAAAGAAACATGTCTACCAATTTTCAAGCAGGTTGGTCAAGTAGTTTAAAAACGAAAATATTTATCTATTACGCCCCTTAACTCCCACCGCAACGCCACTTGGGGTTATTTTCCCCAAAACCATCTTGTATCTGATTTCTACTCTATGAAAGGAATCTATTTATCAAATTTAAAGACTGTGCGTCTAATAGTTTAAAAATGGAAATAATTATCTATAACGGCCCATAAGCCCCCGCAACGCCACTTGGGGGTCAATTTTCACCGAACTCAATTTGTAGGGGATCTCTACTCTATAAAAGGAATCTGTTTACCTAATTTCGATTGTACGTCGAGTAGTTTAAAAATGGAAACAATTACTTGTAATGCCCCTTGCGGTTCGAATTTTGCAAAATCCGTTCTTAATGGATCTCTACTCTGTGAAAGGAACATGTCTACCAAATTTCAAGTCTGTAAGTTGAATAGTTCCGGAGATATCGTGATTAGTCAGTCAGTGAGTCGCTTTTCTCCTTTATATATATAGATATACTAGCTGTTACCCGCCCGCTTCGCGTATACATCTAGAACCTAGTCTAGAACCTACATCTAGTCACCAACTTGGTGCGTTATCTTGAACATTGGCATTGTTGTGGTAATATGTATTGTAAAATATGGTGCACAATGCACACTTTTAACACAAAAATTAAGATTAAATTTTACGTGTGCACATTATATGCCAGGTATAAAAATGAGAGCTTTAAAAAAACGTGAGCATAGGAAAAAAATTAGATTTCTACATAGATTGAAATGTTGTTCATTTAAAAGAAATGGCTTTCCTTATGAACTTAAGAGGTTGCACTTCTAGATGTATACTAGAAGCAGATATAGATATAAATTGTTGATATCTAAGTCGTGCATTAAGAATTCGATTGTATTAAAAATATACTTGTCGTCTCTTGATAAAAAAAAGAAAGGGCAAAACTTCTCTAATTTGTATTTTCTAAAATTTTCTAAAATTGAAGTATAGAATGATGTTTGCGCTTTCGTAACCCAATTGGATTCCCGCAAAACCAATTTTCGGTGGATCTCTACACTGAAAATGAACATGCAAGCCAAATTTCAAGTCTAAATCTAACAGGGGGAAACGAAATTTTTACTATCCCCCCCCCTGTAATCCCGTTGAGAGTCGTTTTCCAAAATAACCATTCTTAGCGGATTTCAATTCAACAAAAGAAAAATGCAAACCAAATTCCATTATTATAGTCCTTGTAGTTCGCAAAAAGGATTTTTTTTTGTCAATACGCCCCAGTAACCGCTTGCTCCCCCCAAGAGTTGATTTCCTTCAAATTCCTACTCTACGAAAGAAATCTGCTTATAAAATTTCATGACTGTACGTTTAATAGTTTAAAAATGGGGATAATTATCTTTAACGCCCCTTGAGCCCCCACAACGCCACTTGGGGATCTGTTTTCATAAAACCCATTTTGTAGGGGAACTGTACTCTCTGAAAGATATCTGCTTACCAAATTTGAAGACTTTGCGTCTAATAAATTAAAAATGAAAAAAAATTACCTATAACATCCCTTGAGTCCCCGCAACGCTATCTAGGGGTCGATTTTCACAAAACATGGATCTTTAATCCATGAAAGGCTTCTGATTATCATATTTCAAGACTATACGACCAGTAGTTTAAAAATGAAAATAATTATCTATAACGCCCCTTAAGCACCGCAATGCCACTTAGGTTTCGATTTTCACGAAACCCATTTTGTAGCCTTATAAGAGGAATTCGCTTACCAAATTTCAAGACTATGCGTCTTATAGTTTAAAAATTGGAATAATTATTTATATCTCCCCTTAAACCCCCGCAACACCCCTTGGGGTCAATTTTCCCAAAACCCATTTTGTAACGGATATTTACTCCATGAAAGAAACATGCCTACCAATTTTCAAGCTGGTAGGTCAAGTAGTTAAAAAATGAAAATATTTATCTATCACGCCCCTTAATCCCCCGCAACGCTATTTGGGGGACTATTTTTCCAAATTCCATCTTGTAGCTGGTATCTACTCTATGAAAGGAATGTTTTTATCTAATATAAGGTCTTTGCGTCTCATAGCTTAAAAATGGAAATAATTATCTATAACGGCCCCTAAGCCCCCGCAACGTCACTTGGGGTCAATTTTCCCCGAACTCAATTTATAGGAGATCTCTACCCTATAAAAGGAATCTGTTTACCTAATTCCAAGATTGTACGTCCAGTAGTTTAAAAATGGAAACAATTATTTATAACGCCCCTTAACCCCCCTTGCGATTCGAATTTCGCAAAATCCGTTCTTATAGCTGATCTCTACTCCATGAAAGTAACATGTCTACCAAATTTCAAATCTGTAGGTTGAATAGTTCCGGAGATATCGTGATTAGTCAGTCAGTCAGTGAGTCGCTTTTCTCCTTTATATATATAGATTGTTCAAATTTTCAATCGTTATAAAATACTTTCTATTTATCCATTCAAAGTAGGAATTGACTTAAAAAATTTTTTTATTACTTGTTACAAATAAAGTGTAGATTGAATATAAAAGTTATTTTTGGAAATTTTCTTGCAGAGGTTTATTTAACTAATTATTAGGTGTACAACTTTGCTTCCGCCGTTTTGTAATAGATGGCTGTAGTGGTAAGTGGTAGTCGAAATAAATAGATCGTAGATAGCCTACAATAAGCTTAGGTATTTGTAAACATAACGCCATCGAAATATTAGTCGATTTGTTTCGGCATCATAAAGTTATTCTCGATTAAACATGTCAGCTTACGAGCCAAATTCTCGTCATTTGCGGAGGTTTTAATTTTCTGCTTTGATATGAAGAAATCTGCGGTTGAGGCTCATAGAATGCTCTCAGATACCTATGGTGAGGCCACTATTAGTGAAAGAATGTGCCCAGAGTGGTTTCAACGCTTCAAGAACGGTGATTTTGACGTCGAAAACCAGCATGGCGGTGGAAGAGAGAAGGTTTTCGAAGATGCAAAATTGGAGGCATTACTTGATCAAGACTCGTGTCAAACGCAACAAGAATTGGCAGGATCATTAAGAGTGACGCAACAAGCCATTTCACAAGGCCTGAAAGTCATGGGAATGATTCAGAAACAAGGAAATTGGGTGCAGTACGAGTTGAAGCCGAGAGATGTTGAACGGCGTTTGTTTGCTTGTGAACAGCTGCTTGCAAGGCAAAGACGGAAGGGATTTCTGCATCGCATTTTGACTGGGGATGAAAAATGGGTTCATTACGATAATCCCAAGCTCAGAAAATCATGGGGATATCCCGGCCATGCTTCCACGTCGACGGCCAAACCAAATATTCACGGTTCCAAGGTCAAGCTCGGTATTCGGTGGGACCAGCTCGGCGTAGTGTATTATGAGTTGTTAAAACCGACTGAAACAATCGCAGGCAATCGTTATCGAACGCAATTAACGAGCATTGAAAGACAAACGGCCGCAATACAAAGAGAGACATGATAAAGTGATTTTACAGCATGACAATGCTCGACCCCGTGTTGCGAAAGTGGGCAAGACATACTTGGAAACGTTGAAATGGGAAGTCCTACCCACCCGCCGTGTTCTCCAGAAGTTGCTCCCTCGGATTATCACTTGTTTCGATTAATGGCACGCGGCCTGGCTGAGCAGCACTTCCGGTCTTATGAAGAAGCAAAAAATTGGATCGATTCGTGGATCGCTTCAAAAGATGACCAGTTTTTTCAACGCGGGATTCGTACGCTGCCCGAAAGATGGGAGAAAGTAGTGGCCAGCGATGGACAATATTTTGAATCATAAATGTATAACCAGTTTTTTACAATAAAGCCTCGAATTTCGGAAAAAAACGGCGGAAGCAAAGTTGTACGCCTAATAATATTTGCGTTTTGGCATAAAAGTAGCATAGATAAAAAATATTTGTGTTACCTTTAAACAGTTTCATTGTAATTTATGTAATCTTTAACAATATCATCACTTTATCAACTCTTAAAGAGTAAAAATTAATTATTTAGCTTTTAAAATGGTCCAAAATAAACACCTGTTTGTAAATATTGCAATACTGTGAAGTAATCATGTGATTAAGCTGAGACTAACAATACGAGTTACGGGTGCTCTGTTCAAATCATTACAATTTCATAATCATCGTGCTTGCATCAACTTAGAAATCTTAGAAGTATGTATTATTGCAACCTTTTGGTGACATTGCATGAAATGATGCACCTGGTTGCCAATTGAGCGCATACGACACATAGGAAATCAGGAGTGTCAATTTGGCGAGTTATTAATAGAGTTGGCGATTATTGTGAGAATACATATTTTTATTTCTAATGGGCTATGGATTGGTGTTTTACCATTGCAGACTTCGTCGATTCCCCGGAAGCTGGTATCTATTTTTAATGCGGCACCGTATATAGGCGGATATCAATCGCCGCAGGTAATTTTGATGCCCAGTTTTTACCCAAGAGAGAGGCACTTGAGCTCTGACGATTCGAACCTGTACTAGGATTTGATTTTTACGAGAGCACCCAACCTAAACAGACACTCTAGGGATCTTTTACATGTCGTATAATCATACGATATGGCCGCTGTCGATTTTCATACGTAATACATAAGTACCTAGAAATGTTCTGTGGCTGCATGAACTGAATATAACTAATTTAACTCTTAATTTCTTTGTTGTCGTTTGGCAACACTTGTTATAATTCAATATTGCTTATCTTTCTGTAGAACATGATGTTACTATGTATCTCATATGTTTTATCTAATAACAAGCAACATTAAAATTTACTTACTCGCTTATGATTATGGAACATCGTTTTAACCAAAGCAACAATATTCTGAATACGCATCATTGATATCTAATACCTTTCACCAACCCATACCATCTAGCCAAAGTTCTCTGGGCTGTTGTTTTAATCGTGTACTTAAGTTGTAGTAAGACTTTGAAAATAGTCTAAATCAGAGATGGGCAACTATTTTGGTTCAAGGGACACTTTGTGGAAGAGGAAAATACCGGGATCGTACCTTTTTTAAATGATTGCATTCATTAGTTAACTTTGTATCTCAAAAAAGGTATACATTGTACCACAAAAATCCTTAAATATAAGTTATGTATAATAACAGCAGTTTTTTTTTATTCAATTTATTTACTGTGCTTCTTTCATGTCATCTATCCACACACACAAGTCCATTACATTTTAGAATCAGCTTAATGAGACAAAAGTACCTTATATCACACTTTTTTATATTTTTTTTAAATCAAAAGAGAGATTGTTTGTGTGTGTGTGTTGAAAATCTCATCACAGCCAGCAAATTAATGACAGCCAACTTCCATTTATATTTACTTTTGTTGATCTTCATACAAAATATAAAGAACATTTTATGTTCATTGGTTATTTCTGTTTGTCTTGGCGGACCGCAAAAAAACTCTTTGTGGGCCTCTAGTTGCCCAGCCTTGTTCTAAATGGTCAACATTTTATGAGTCTGCAAGTTATAAATGCTTCGAGAAGTTACAAAGTTTCAATGTCGATTATTGATAGTTTGCCTGCCATATCAGCAAGTTTAGAAATAATTTGAACGGGTAACACGATCAATCTTATAAATGGGGGGAGGAGAATGATTTATGAGACAACAATTTATTCGAAGCACGATGTGCCACGACAGCGATTCGAGTATGGAAGCAGTTATCTTAAGAGGACATCAGATTAAGCAGAAATCTGACAGAGTAAACAACGAAAGGTTATGTCAGAGTGTAAATAAACATCTCATGACAAACTGTACAGATTTATCTAAGAAATAGGAGGATAAGAGAAGATCTTCTACAGATACAGAAAAAGTAAATGCTGAAAAGGAAACATCAACTTGTGCTTTATTTCCTGAGGCTCTTTTGATAGCGAGGTACAGGAAACCTTTTGCTAAAGCTGAATGACACTAAAAAAGCTAAGTTATTTGAGAACATCTGTTTGTTAACAAACACTGTGGCTCAAAGATTAGATTATATAGCTGAAAATATATCAACGCAATTGTCTTGTAAAAATGACACATGCAGCACTTCTTTGACTATTTTGAGATGTTTAGAGGTTATGGATGGGTAAACAAATATTTCAGATCCTTAACTGCCAGTTTTCCCAATTTGGACTGCTATCAAAAATGATAACAATAGTTCATTAATTTGGCGATAAATAAAGACGTGGACTAAAATAGGAGAAAGATCCACAAAAATAAATTAGTCCTTAACAAATTTGCATCAACATTTCTATCTATTGAATAGTTATATTTAGGTTAAAAATACTTTGAAAATAAAGCAAATTAAATTTTACATTTATCTAAGTTGGTTTATTGGTGAAAAATAAAAATTGCTTTCTTAGTATTAAATGAAGGTACGTTTAGAAAAGCACTTACCATTAGGCATATAATCATGAGATGCATTCTGCTCTGTATCAAAACATAAGCAATTGGTGAGGTTCAAAACTATTAGTGCGAAATAAATTCTTGTCTTGCATATTTTCATTTCTGATGGAGGATTAATTTCAGTGCCCAGAAGAGAATAAAAATAAATAGATAAAAAATTGTGGGCTGTTACATCATGTTATAGAAATAAGTGCTTTGAAAACATTGCAGAATTTTGAATTATGAATTATGAAGCACTGTGATATCGTGGCATTGCCAGAAACTGTATCATTTAAAAAAAACTTTTCTTCATAAAAAATAAATGCATTGATGTGCAGTTTGATCTTCGTCCTTTTGTTTATTACCGTGTTGGAAATTTAATTGAGTTTCCATGATTTCCGGTGAAAAAGAAATTATTTTGAAATTGGCAATATTATATGTAGATTGTTTAATTTTTAGAAACGAAATGACGTTATCAATCTTAAAAATGCGATGCTTTTAGAAATGAAAATAAGTTGTAAAAAGGCTGTAATTAGTCTCAATAAAAAGGATTATTTATTGTACTGTAGGGATATGCGTCTGTTTTCATTTGCGTCATACTTCCAAGAACTTCGCAACCTTTGTGGCGTCCATGACAGTATGTAAATTTTATAACAAGATGGTAAAAAAAGTGTTAAGGATCAAGGCCCAGAGAAAAATTTATTTTACCAAAAAACTGCTGCAATTGGAAAATATTTTGGTGCAAAATACCAACCACTTTGAAGTGGCGCGCATCCAGAGGACGGAACTCGGCACCTTTGGTTCTGTAAGCACGTAAAATACCACTAGACCAAAACGATCACTTCAGTCCGGAGGCTGTTACTGTCTTATATGTATGATACCGCTGCACGCTCCCCCACCAGTGCGTCGGCGGATAAGCGAACGAACGAAGCAGTTGTTATGGCGAGCGTGTGAGTTGTTGCTCTAAATTAGAGAAGTTGCATCAAGTGAGTCTGACGAGTTTTTTTGCTACGTCAAGTGAGTCTGACAAGTTTTTTTGGTTGCTCTTTTTGTGGGTAGCTGGCGCCACAACAGTTCACAAGGTTAAGCTGTTTCTTAGTTCAGCCACCGTCACCAATGAAGGGGCGCTTATCCAAAGGACAAAACGTGCGATCTTCGGTTCCTTAAGCACGTAACATACCACTAGACCAAAAGGATCACCTTAGTCCGGAGGCTGTTACTGGCTTATGTTGATGATACCGCTACAATTTATTTGAGGTAAGAGAATTACTAAATATTAAGAGAGATTGGCTCATTTTAGTCAACCGAGGACTGTAGATAAATAGTCAAATGCTGTTACCAGCAGCACACGAAATAAATATCTTTTATCAGTACTAGTACTAATTTGATATCGGTAAGCCATGCGTTTTTCCTCCAGTTGTAATATTTTGAAAAGTTAGGGGATAACATATTACAAAATACGATAACATTATACTGGCTGCCAAAGATTTGTGTTTGGAGTGATTTCAAAATCAGACCAATAGGGAGTAGAGTACCAATATCAAATGAGTTCCGTTTTACATATGAATATTTTGAGTGCCGTCGCTCAAAATTCGCCCTTGATGAAATATGTACTCGGATAACCAAAAAATACCATAAAATGAAGGTAAAAATCTATTGCAACCCACTCTTTGGCAAAGAGTTTTTCCAAGTCGTGCCAAAATGGTGCCAAGGCGCATTTTTCGAAATTAAAGCAAGGGAAATTAGGAAAAGTTTGATTCTGAAAGAGTACCAATGAAAACATTTTATAACATTAGGAACAAACTCATGTAAAATGTAGCTACTAAAAATAGGAAAATAGAGACATTCTAAAAAGAATAAAAAGATAACCTAAGAACAAAAATGTAAAATTTAAAAACTTTGAAACAATTTCGTGAAAAGCCGGCTAGATGGCATAGTACGTTTGGCGCTGGTCTTGTAAGCCCAAGTTTTCGATTTCGACCCCAGCCCTTGTCGGTGGATTTTCATGATACAAAAAATCGACAGTGTTCATAGTATGATTATGCGTCATGTTGAAGATGACTATAGAGTGCCTGTTTGGCCTAGGTGCTCTAGACAAAATTAATGTCCTCGTACAGTTTTGTATCGTCAAAGCTAAGGTGCTTTCTTCTGGGGGAGAAACTGGATGTCGCAATTATACTGTGGTAATTTAAATCCACCAAAATGGTGTCACACTAAAAAGTGATACCAAATCCCGGGGAATGTACTGGGTCTGTAATCGTATTTGCCAATCCGCAGCTCCATTAGGAAGAAAAAAATTCATGGAAAACTTAACTTTTGAAAAATGGGATATTAAGAAAATTTTGAAAAGGAGGAATCTATTTTTACTGGAGAGTTTGCTGAATTGGTTGGTATTGTTATTGAAGTTGCCTATTCTGAGAGGGTAAATAAGAAAGTTCTGAATGGGTAAAGGCAGCAAGATTCGATTTAGCTGAAAGAAATTTCATACCAGTAAATACTTGGTGTTCAAGTTGCTTAAAGAAAGGCTATTATACAAACAAACAAAAAACTGGATTCATTGGTTTTTAATATCGCATTTCAAAGCACTGTAAGGTCTATAAGAAACTGATCTCTTAATTTTGAGCCATGATCAAGTGACGAGGCCAACACCAAAACCGGCACATCTTTCTCTAAATATTAACAAGCTTCAGTTCCCCTACGTGGGAATTTAGTGGTACCAGGCCTCGAGCCTATGACCCGACAGAAACACGAGGCGCTATTATGACCACTCATCTACTGCGACACGAAAAATCTTTTGTAATGTCAATCTATGAAAACCAAAGATAGTTATGATATCTTGACAGATAAGGTGCCAGGGAAACCAAAAAATAAAAATAGATACATTTTGAATGTCCAATAAGATAAAGTATTATCTTATGGGAAAAATTCCTGAAAGATTATATTGTTGAGAATCTTAGTGAAATGTTAAAAATGTAATAATGACGAAAGAGAATAACTAGTTATAATATTTACAGTTTTCACAGCGATTATGTACTAGTATACTAGAGTATCTGAAGACATTTGCTACATATACCCATAAAGAAAGAAAAACTTCATCAGGCAATATTTAGATGTTTAAACACAGGCGCCTTTAATCACAAGATACACGAATTTCATGCAAACGAAAATTATTACGATTTCGAGATTTCACATCTGATATTAATATGTGGCCATATTGATGCCATCGTTACTGGTCCTTGGCAGAATAAATCGGAAAACTACAAAATTAGATTGAGAAATTTTTTTCATGGTTAATAGGAAGCATACTTGTTGTAAGACAAAATTATCATGTGGTTTAGTTAAAGTCAATACAAGAAAAGCGTAACGTTTTGGATCATATGTAATGCAAAGTAAAACTAAAAATGTGCCCAATGTTGCCACCATCACATTAACATATGATTTTGGTGTAAATCACGGGGGGCATTAAAAGTATAAGTTATCAAAGATACAACATACAAAAAGAAAGATTTAATTGCAAGTTGAGGCCTATAAGAACACTTCAATAAGAACTATAAGGACACTTGTAAATCTCTCTATATATAAATGAATGTGTGTCTGTTTGTACTCGATAGATTCCAATGCCATACATCCAATCACCGTGAAAATTTGGGAAATTATTAGGTATATCCCCGGGAAGGTTTTTGGAAAAAAAAATTTTAATCAGAGTAGGGGTTCTAGGTGCTCCCAAACAAATATCCCAAAACTATATATATAAAGGAGAAAAGCGAATCACTTCCTCACTGACTAATCACGATATCTCCGGAACTATTCACCCTACAGACATGAAATTTGGTACCCATGTTCCTTTCAGGGAGTAGAGATCCACTAAGAACGAATTTTTTGCAAAATTTGAACAGCAAGGGGGTTAAGGGGCGTTGTAAATAATTGTTTCCATTTTTAAACTACTCGACGTACAATCTTGAAAGTGGGTAAGCAGATTCCTTTCATCGAGTAGAGATCCGCTACAAAATGAGTTTGGGGAAAATCGACCCCCAAGTGGCGTTGCGGGGGCTTGGGGGCGTTAGAGATAATTAATTCCATTTTTAAACTATTTTACACGCCAACTTTAAATTTGATAAATACATTCATTTCATAGAGTAGAGATCAGCTACAAGATGGTTTGGGAAAATAACTTCCAAGTGGCGTTGCGGTAGATTAAGGAGCGGTAATAGATAAATAATTTCGTTTTTAAATTATTTGACCTACCTGCTTGAAAATTGGTAAGCATGTTTCTTTCAAGGAGTAAATATCCGCTACAAAATAGGTTACGGGAAAATTGACCCCCAAAGGGTGTTGCGGGGGGGGGGGGGGTGTTACGGGAGATATAAATAATTATTCCCATTTTTAAACTATTAGACGCACAGTATTGAAATTTGGTAAGCAGATTCCTCTCACAGGGTAGAGATACACTACAAAATGCGTTTCGTGAAAATTGACCCCTAGAGGCTTTGTGGACTTAAGGGGCGTGTTATAGAAAATTATTTCCATTTTTAAACTACTGGACTTACGGTCTTGATTTATGATAATCAGAATCCTTTCATGAATTAAATATCCCCTATATAATGTGTTTTGTGAAAATCGACCCCCAAGTGGCATTGCGGGGGCTCAAAGGGAGTTATAGATAATTATCCCTATGTTTAAACTATTAGACGTACAGTCTTGAAATTTGGTAAGCAGATTTATTTTCTAGAGTAGAGAACTGTTACAAAATGGGTTTCACGAATATCAACCACCAAGTTTCATTTCGGGAGATTAAGGGGCGTAATCGATAAATATTTCCGTTTTTAAACTATTAGATCTACCTGCTTGGAAATTGGTATTCATGTTCCTTTCATGGAATACAGTTCCTCTAACGAAGAGTAAAACGAAAATCGACCCTCAAGGAGGGTGGCGAGGGGTCAAGAGAAGTTATAGAAAAAAATTCCTGTTTTTGAATTGTTAGACCCACATACTCGAAATTTGTTAAGGACATTTCTTTTGTTGAATAGGGATCCACTAAGAATGTATTTTACGGAAATCAACTCCTGGGGAGAGCAGGGGGTTACTGACAAAATAATTCCTTTTTT
>BMAO01011288.1:0-46806 GCA_019973975.1 Trichonephila clavata
TATACTGAAGGAAGAGAATACAAGAAATATTAATTTAGTTGAGTTCATTTATATGAAATATTGCAATTATTTTCTAATTATAGCGAATTACATTTAACATGATTGGTGCTACATGGACCTTAATCCCATAGTTATTCATGAACACATTTGAAAATAGTCTGATTTATTGTTAATAAGAGATATGATGTTATTTTTTTATCTTTAACTTGATAATTCAGTCTTTCATAACTAAATATCAAAACAAACTAGATGTATGAAGCTATTTAACTTAATCTGAATAATATTATAACAAGATTATCCTATTCGAAATTGCTAAACAATAGATTTCTAATAGCGAGATTTGGTTTCTGTCCTTTTAATCTCTTCCACTGAGATGGTTCCCCCGTTGATAACACTTTCATAATACAAACTTTTATTCGTCTCTCTCGCTACTTTTTCCTTTTATCTTTCTTCTTTTTTCCTCACTTTCATTAATCTATCCTCTACTCTTTCAGTTATTAAACTTCTACTTCAATAATATTGCTCATTTTCATACACCAGGGTTCTTTACAAAGCGATGTTCTCATATCAAATAGTTAGGTATCAAAAGATTAGTTAAGGGAAATATATGCGTGAGAACACACTATACATTCCACGAAATAAAATGAAAATTAAGTTCATAATCTGATTTCTCTCTGTGAAGTACCACCAAAACAACTACTGGAAAAAATAATGAAGGATAATCTAAAGGGATTTTGTGTAACGTAACATCACAAAGATAATGCATCGAGATAAGAAAATGATAAGACAATGCTGCTTACGATTGTATTAGATCTGAGATTCTTCAGTTTATTACAAATATGCTCATTGATCATAATCTTTAGTCTATTACTTCTCACGATATAAATAAAGAATAATGCATAGAAATTCAAAATGTAATTTTACTTCAGGTAATTTAATTTTACAACACATTTTCATTGTGGATAATCATATCATTTCTATGTATAATTTCTTTCAATATTACTAGAATTCAAGTACTCCCTATAGCTGATAATCCAGTATAGTGGTTAGTGACGCTGCCTGCTGGGTATCAGGGCCTGGGTTCGGATCCCGGAGAAGACATGGATGTTTATAAATGTACAGTTCTTTTGCGGCATGGTGGTACCCAAAATAGCCGTTGAACCGCAAATCTTCTCGTGAGGTTGGTGAAAGAGGTGGGAGGCCTCTGACCAATTTCAGATTGTTCCCCCTCAAAATCGGGGTGGCAACGAGTCAAATTGCACCCACAGTCACATGTGAGGTGCTCAAAACTACGGCCAACGGCAGTCGTACAACTAGCCCCTTGCCATGAGGAATTTCGTGGGTCTTAATCTTTTTTACTGTCGATTAGGTGGCTTAAAAACAATAACAACATGTTCCAAATTCATTTATTCTAAAAAGGGGGGGGGGAGCAAATACAACAGTGTACAATTCATTTTAAAACAACACGTGAAAATAACTTTATATTTACATAATAAATATTTACTGCTGTGCCGTAGGGCATGGGTGTGAATATCGAAGAAGGCATGACTGTTTGTATGTGTATAGTGTCTTCGCAGAATGGGGGTAATCTAAATACCCGTCGAACCAGAGTCCTCTCGTGAGGGAGGGGAAGAGAGCTGATAGACATATAGTCTTTCAGGTTGTCCTCTCTCAAAACTGAGGTGAAACCGAGCCTAATCGTACTGTCACTTGTATGGTGTTCAAAGCTACGTCTAACGGCATGAGTAAATCTAGCCCTTTGTCATAAAGAATTTCATGAGTCTCGATTTTACACTGTCGATCAGGTGACATTAACAATAACAACAGTATTAAATCTACATATTTTATAGTTTCATCACACAGTCTATATTGCAGTAAAGTATGAGATCAAAATTTAAACATTATGTCAAATTTCAGATTAGATTTATACTTTTCATAATTGATTATTAATAAGCTATGCTCTCAAAGATATCTAACTCAAACAGCATGAGATAATGTAATGATGATAAAAAAGTTCTAACCTCTTTTAAAATTCCTTTAATTTAAAAAAGATTAACCAAATGTAAAGTTCAAATGTCAAATTAACAAGCATTATTGTAAATTAAAAAAATATCAATAATACAATATATAACTTGTAGGAAAATATATTAATGAATAAAATATAGATTTTAAAACCTGAAGAAAAAATGGTTTGCTTTATAACCAGGTTTCTCTATGCTGTGAAACAAATTATATAAATTATTAAAAAATTCAAAAAAATTCGTCTCGTTTTTTTCCTTTATGCTTATTTATATTAAATATTTTATGCATGTTTCTGAATTCGAAGTATTACCGAAATTCATTTTCATACGTTAGAGCTTGTTATTTTAGCACTGGTTTTACACGTGAGACAGTTTTTTTTTTTAAATTATATATTTTTTTATCCCAGAACGCGTTATAATAGGTTGTAAAGTTCAAAAAATTAAAATAAATCGTTCCTTTTGATCGTCGCACAATTTTAAGTTTAACATCCTGAAAGCCATAATTTTTGATTTACGCGTAAAATATCTAAGATTTAATCTCTGGAAAAATATTAGGCCATTACTTTTATTATTACCAACAACTTAAGAAAGATGATGAATAAATTTTGCTCCCCCCCCCAAGTGCCTTCTCAGGTTATTTGCATATAATTTCTTGCAATTTTAGATAAAATTAGAAGGGGATTTACATCGCGAAAATACCATGAATAATGATACTTAATAAAATTAAAATATGTTAAAAAGATTGAATATATCCTTTTGTTATTTTTTATGCTTTTATTAAATGAGTTATATCTGAGGTTTTAGATATATCATTTATTTAAATAAGTAATAAATTCAGTTTTAAGTGATATTTTTATGACCCATTAACTATCAAATAAAGAATTATTTTGATAAAAAACACAGATAAACATTATTTTTATAAAACAAAAATGATTAAAATAATAAAAGAAACTAAAATCAATTTTTTAATCTAAGTTTAATGAAACTTGAAGGACAAACAAATTTTCTTAACGTATCCTTACATATTAGAAGGACCAATTTTACCCAAACCACACATTTTTATTTTTTATTTTATTGAATAGACTAATATTTTGGCTTAACAAAACATAAGTAATTTTGGTCTTACGCTGCATAGAAACTGAATTACAATAAATTACACAAAATTAGAAAAACCGGAAGTTGGTTTTTAATTTTTTAGAGGTAAGCATTTAACTTGTTCAAAATATATCTTGGTGAGTCTGATAGCTAACTCAAAATATTATAAATGTATTTCTATGAAGTCTTTTAATCTGATATTTATATTATTTTCGAAGGAACTATACTAAAATAATTATCAGTGTATGAATATTTATTTGAGTTATTTATATTTATTTGAGTTATTTATTTGAGTTGAACAGTTTTTTAAAAAATAGTCCCATCAATATCTCTTACTTTTGTTTAATAATTATTCAATCAGCTCTAAATGTTTTATATTTTAATGAAATCTTAAAATTTTAATACATTACTTAGAAAAATGTGTGTAGTTGTTTTTGGAAATACTTTTTTGATATGAGTTTATTTCTTTTTTCTTTAAATTCTTTATAGTGTTTTTTAAAAAAAAATACTAAAATTTAAATTTAATAATGATTTTTGTAAAATTTCTATAGTGCATTTTAAATATTGCTGGTAAGGAATTTATATTTTTTGGTGTTGAACCCTAAAAAAGTACTTATAATACTGAAGAATAGTATTTGAGTAAAAATATTCTGTGTGTTTGGATACATTAAAAAGTAAAACGGAAAAAAAATGAAAACTCTTGTTTTTAGTAGTTTTTCTAACAATTGGAAAAATTATTCCATAGATCAAACACACACACACCATTAATTGCAAGTAAAAAACTTCTTTATTTAAGATTTAATAGAAGTACATATGCCCGAAATTAAATCATTTTTATTACATTTTAAATTTTCTTCAAGTTTAATTTCGCACACCTTACAAAGACAACTTTTGCAATAATTAAACACTGAAATTTACATCAAACAGCCCCGAAAATGGAATAATTTATAAAAGGATCAATGATAGAAGACGAAACTTCGCAGTTCTGTAATTTTCCATTACTTTTAAGGACTTGTTCTTTATTACGTTCGAATTAAACTGAAGAACATATTATTCTAATACCTTTAATGACAGTTCCTTTACTTCCAAAATATTATGCATTTGGGTTAATTGAAAGATTTCGGGGAGTTTTAGACCCAGAAGCTTGCAGTTCGACATATTTGGCCACCAGCATTTTTTTAAAATAAATAATTGAATAGAAGGAGAAAAAGTTAAGAGGCATATTTTCTAAGAGAAGGGCTATTTTATTTATGTTTTCGTTAATAATGACTTGTTGTACAAACAGAATTCGATTTATTTAATTTTTATACATGTGAATATGGTTACGGGTTTTTCAGATGCTTAAGAAAATGCAGTGCATGGTCATATTCGGTTTCACTTCAAAACCCACAAATAAGAATAATAAGGTATAACAGAATTCAGCAAACATATTGTATATTTCAAAAGAATAAATTGAATTGGTTATTATTCAAAATAATATATTTTTAATAAAAAGACATTCAAAGAACTTAAGAATTTTCTTATTGCGTATGTTTCTAAAATCTTTTGTAGATATTTACAATAGAATAAAATAAAATAAAATAAACCAATTTATTCCCTAAATTTTACCCGAATATATAAACAAACATGTTATTCGCATATTGCTCATTACTATAGTTATTTTTACTTTGAAAAGCATGTTTGGCAGGTTTTTTTTATTAAAATTGAACTTATGGATTCTAAAGAAATTTATATGAGGCAATATTTAAAATAAAAGCGGGGCTTTGACTAAAATAGAAATTTCACTCTCAGTTGATTGGAAATATACAATGTATGCCTAGAGTAAATATTGAAAACTAATACAAAACTGCATTATAACATTAATATTGTTGTCTATTTTGGCGACTACTTTCTTAGCTGATTTTAATAAAACCACTTATGTAATGATTGTAGACCTTGAGAGTCAATTGAAATAAACTTCAATGCATTTTTCCTTTTTTATAAAAATATAAATATTATAATACACTAAAATATTATAATACTCTGAAATTACATTTTTAAGGCCATAAAATCACTAATCGTTATGCCGAACAAATTATTATATTTCCTTACTTTTTTGTTTCATTTGTAAGCAGTGCCGATTTAAGCTCATTTCGGGCCCTGGGATCTGATCTACAAGCCCCCTTGGCACTGGTGGATCGACATTTATAACCAGAAACTCTGGTTAAGTCCAGCTTATCCGGGCCCTGAGTACCCACCCAAGCACCCAATGGATAAACCTGGATTGTCATCCATTGGTTTTATTATATAATTTATTCGTATAATAAAAAGTTTTTAAAAATATTTTTCAAAAAAAAATATAATTTTGACTAAGGACACTTTTTAAAACGGCTATACTTATTTTGATTAGAATCATGTTTAAGCATTATATCTGTACACAGTGATGGCCAAAATTGTGGACACTTTTAAAATGTATTATATTTTTTAAGTTTGTATGTTTATAGAAAATCTTACTATGCACAAAATGCAAAATAGATTATGCCATTTCAAAGAGATTTAATACTTAATTCAATACAAGAAACAAAATGTAAATACTTCCAAGGGAAAAAAAAGTTATACTGCTATTACTATCGATATACATTACATACTGATGATAGCAGTGGGTTATCAGTACTTAGTGGCGTAGCCTTTATTTTTTAGTACAGCTTCACTTCATTGTTTCATTGAGCAGAAAGTAGTTCTAAGCTCTTCCTGTTATTACATAATGCCAAAAACAATTATAGCCTTAATTAGTTCCCTTTTTTCATGAGTACCTCTTTCGGACAAGGATTTCCAACGGTGCCTTAAGTTTTCGATGGGATTGAGGTCAGGACTGTTTCCTGGCCAGAACAACAACTCAGCAATCTTAGAAGGATACCAGTCTTTCGATTACCTTACAGTGTGGGAAGAGAAGAATCGTGTTGAAAAATAAATAAGACATAGTTGATAAATAGATCCCTGATGGAAGGTAGGAGTTTGGGTTCCAGAATGGTGTCAATGTATTTTCTCACATTCAGTGCCCCATGGATGATATGAAGGTGACCGATACCATCTGCTGATATGCATAAACGAATTATAAAAATATGAGGGTACTGCCTGGATTCAGTGTGGGTGTAGCAGTTATCATATTCTATGTCTTGACTATTTTTGGTCATCACTACCGTATAACAATATCTTAGTTTCATCTCTTTGTATAACTTGTGACCACTAATTATTTGTTAATTAATGTGTTCCATTGACTTTTGTAGTCTTTTTTTGTGCTGTTGTAAATCAATATAAGTCTTTTTTGTGGAATTTTACCTCTTAATCTAACATCCGCTAGTCTTCTTCTGAACCAGCATCCTTCAGATTTTTTATGATGACTGCTGATGACATTCTTTTATTTTTGCACATATTATTTTTGTTCTTCTATCATCAACAGATGTGGTGCACCTATTTTGGCCTTTTCCTGCTTTGATTTTTATTAAATTTGTCTCATTGTATCTTAAACAAAACTTTCAGTCTCCAGATGTGGTCACTGAACCACCAACCTGCCTTGCAATTTTAGCATAGGAAATACCGCTTTCTCGTCACACATCTCCTTTAAGGTGTCTAATCTACTCTTTTAATTGATGTAATTGCTTCTTAGCTAAATATCATTGTTGTCCTGACCAGAAACAGTCTTGACCTCAATCCTATCGAAAACTCGTGGCACCGGTTGAAAGCTCTTGTCTGAATGAGGATCCCATGTAATAAAAAGGAATTAACTAAATTTAAAATTGTTTTCTGTCATCATGCATTAACAAAGGAAGAACTTAAAACTATATTCAGCTCAAAGAAACATTGATTAGAAGCTGTAATAAAAATAAAGACTATCCCACTAAGCACTGCTAACTCACTGCTACCATCAATATCTAATGTATATCTATAGTTACTGCAGCATTACTTTTTTGCGTTGCAAATATTTGAATTCTTTTTCTGTATTGAATTCAGTACTAAATTCTCTTTAAAATGATATAAAATACTTTATATTTTGTGCAATGTAACATTTTCTATAAGCATACAAACTTAAAAAAACCTAACACTTTCAAAATGTGTCCACACGTTTGGCCACCACTGTATATATGAAGAATATAAAAAATATTTCAAACTGAAATACTTTCCTTCTTTCTCTTATATGTATATGTATAAGAGAAAAAAAGTATGTACAGTAGAACGTCGTTTATCCGAATCAATTGGGACCGGATACCGTTCGGATACGCGATTGTTCGGATAACCGAAAACCGAATGCGATCAATGCAGTATATGATACTCGACACTGTACAAACATTGAAAATCATCACATACGAGAAACGTGCTTGAAGGAAAAGCAAAATAGGTGCAAAATGTAACATTTTTACCTTGATTGTGGAAAATAATCACTTATTTTCGCTATACCTTTGTACACCTTCGTTTTTCACTGTAAGTTCTCTGATTGTCTTCAGCAGCAGTAGTTGAGTAGGACAGCACTCTGATTGTAGTTTGTACCACTCCATAGATGTCTCTAACGCAGGAAACGTGTCAACATTTGATGGACCCTTGCTACTTTTGTTGTTGTTGACCTCGTCTTCATCCGTTTCATCGTCGACAGGGTCAGATTCTTCTTGCACGGAAGCCACTATCTCATCATTATTTAGCATTTGAAATCCAGAGTATTCTGCCTCGCATACCATCCAGGTTTCTACATCAACAAAACTCAAGAAAAGAGCACATATACTCCCCCTCACTTGGAAACAAACTGACCTAATATTCTACACAGATAATTACCAAATCACACAACTGAAATTCCCCTAATATCCCTCACCTTAGGTTTTCCCTTCACTTTTGGCCTCACAAGAATCAAATGTTGAGCATTGCACTGTTCAAAAACGAATCCGAACTTTGTTTCGGATACTTGACGCTCCGGATAATAAACGTTCGGATACACGACGCTCTACTGTATTTCAGCTTTCGTTTCAATAATAATGAGTAGCTAATAAGGAATGTATATTATAAAATGCAGGACAATTTTATTGTTGCAATTCATCTTTTTCATTTCTTATTTTAAGTATTCACAATTTCATATATATATATATATAATGAAGCATATTTTTTCAATTTACATGGTGAAACCTGCTCTACATTATACTTTAATTACAGATTGATTTTTGATCCAAGCACATACTTGTAGAATACTTCGGAAAATTCCTTTCATTAGAAGTGATATATGAAACTGCTTTAGTCCTCACTGTTCCGCATTGTTCAGCGTCAGATGATATTGAAATTCAATTAATTATAGATTGATTTCCTAACTCGACGGGTGACAAATCTAATTTATATTTTTTTTTTGAAAATTGGAAGTTTATGTATTAATGAGCTTGTGAAAACCTTAAGCCATTTAATTAAACAATTTTAAAATAATTTAGTGTTCAGGCACGTTTTTTAATATACTAAAAATGTTACATTATGCGAAATGTTTTATATAAATTTATCATATTTTTGTTGTGTGGGTTTTCTTTGATTCTTATCAAACTCAATATATTTAAATGCATTAAAAAATGTTTTAAAATAAATCACTACTCGTTAGAGCACTGAGGGTGATAATTAAGCATCGATGAAAATAATTATTGCGAAGTAATAAAAATTTTAGGATTAAAATGAGAGAAAAGGAATTAATTTTATCAAAACCGCTAGCTTATTATTTGTAATATTTGTTATTATTAAATATTTAAGACGGTTTTTTTAAATATGTATAAAATTTTCGTATTGACGATTATTAATTTTTTTCTTCTCTAACGGGACTACGGATCGGTATTTTTACCTTTACAGACCTAGAACATTCCCCAGAAGCTGATATCACGTTTTAGTGCGGCACCATATTGTCGATACCAACTGTCGCAATTAATTTTGACCCCCAGTTTCCTCCCAGAGGGAGGTACCTGAACCCGAAAATGTGAAACTGTACTTAGGAATTTAATTTTGCTGAGAGCACCCAAGTCAAACAGGCACTTCAATGGATTTTTCACATGCCTCATAATCATACAACATTGCCGTTGTAAATTTATGCATCATTAAAATCAACCGCCTGTAGTCGGGATTTAACCCACAACCTTGGGTGCAGAAGGCCAGCGACAAACCAAATACACCACCCAGTCGGCCGATTATTAAATAGTGTATTCTTTAAAAATTTATCAATTTTTTACTTTTAATTAGAGGACCAAAATATCCTTAATTGTAACACTTAACATGAGATTTATATTGAATATTACTTAAATAATTTATGTAAAGAATTTTTTTGTCCCTTGATGAAAGATATTGCTTCTATTTAGATTTAAGTAAAGGAAACAAATTATATTGTAAAAAATTCTCGCATTCTTAAATTGCAATTTGTTCTTCCAGAGTCAAAAGCTGAATTAATTCCCACTGTTGTGCACTGCAAAAAAAAAATTCTTACGAAGAAAAACTGCTCTTGGCCATTTTCATCAGAAATCTTATTTCAGTTAATTAGAAAAATAGAAACGGTCCACAGTTCAAACATTATTTAACTAAAGTTCCCATAGATGTGTGATCAGAAATCAGACTTAAAATTGGCTTTTTTATGTATATTTTTTTCGAAGGTTTTCTTGCTTTTTTTTATCCCTTACGGTGTTGTCATCTACCGTAAAAAACAGACAACGATGTTCCTCGAGTTTAGTATTTTTTGATAGATCATAAAAAAGAAAGAAAAGCTTTTAAAAGTCCTTACGTAAAACAAGGGAAGTTAAATTCATTCTTGTACTCACCAGGATTGGATGCCTAAACAGTTAAATACACATATTTTTATTTAGATTAAAGAAATTAAAATGGGTAAATTTGGAAACAATAATTTCTGTCATTATGGTTTTCCAAAAATATCATAGAAAGTTGAACACTTTCTACTTGTAAAACACCATTCATCTTCAAAATCCAAAATATTTAAATTATTATTGTACACCTTTTGCTTAGAATTCATTTATATTTTTCTATGTTTTCATAACATTTATTTTTCCATTTAAACATTTAATAAAATGTTGACAGATTTGTATACATAATACATTAAATTTTGAAATTCCTTATTTTCTGAAATCAAATAAAAAGCTTTTTATTCATAAAATTTTAAAATGAATTAGTAAATTTAACTTGATCCATATACGTTGTCTTCTGAAATTAAAAATATAAAATTTGAAATTCTCCAGAATTCATGTAAAATACAAATCAAAAAGAAAATTCTTAATAAGGAGATAGTAATTGGTTAACAACAGAAAGATTGAAAACGAAAAATCATTAACATTTCGTTAAGCAAGTATACAAAACTGAAGAATAATTCTCAGATAATAGTCCATTTCAACTAACATACGGATTCTATTGCTCATATTAATACTTTTTTAAAATTGCTTTTTAATAAAATTGAGTTCGTTTTGTGAGCATTTTTTCTCCTTTTTCAGCACCAACTCAAACTCTTATGTGTTACATTTTAACTGATAACTGAAAAATATTTTGTAGTTTAAACTTTTAGTTATGTAACAACGCAAACTTTTTAATCATCAAACGATACATAATGTATAAATTTATAAACTTTTGTGTGCGCGAAATAATAATAATAATTAATAATTAAATAGAAATTATCACTATAAAAATGGTTGAAAAACTTACTTTTTAAACTATTTATAAAATGTATAAATTTCATTAACAAATCTATTTTAAAGTATTTTATCGAAAAAATGCGTACAGTATCTTTCAAATTGTGTTATAAACAACATAAATTTTATTTCGTCTTTCGATAAACAATGATGACATAAAGAAATCAAAGAAATCGCTCGGTATTTCAGTCTTTTCAAACACAAATTCTGCTCGAAAAATTTCTCTACAGATAAATACACAATCTTATCGGAAAAAAAGGAAAAACTGCATATCGAGTTCACAAGAATTTTTCAATTTCTCGACTATACCATCAAGTGTTTGAAATATAAGATACGAACAAGAATAATTCGAAGATAAAAGTCAATGTCCTTTCTTTCAAAGTACAGTAGGAGAGAAATGGCAGTGTTCAGCAGAATTTCTCTTGTTTCAGTTTCTTACTTTCAAAGGAATTTCTCTTCTTTTTTTTTGTTATGTGCATAGTGAACGTTAACTGAAAAATAAGGAAAAAATCGTATCAAAGAAATTAAAAATGCTTTTAAAGTACCGTTTTGTCAGATCTTTCACGAATGCTTTTCTTACTGGAGGAAACTTTGCAATCATGGAAATTTTCTTTTCTTGGTGATTAGTGTTGGTTGAGCCTTAAGGAAAGTGGAAAAACTTATTTCTAGTAACAATTTGTATAAGTGTTTGTGAATATTTCAATACCTTGAAAATCATTAAGAAGGATACAGATTATGTGCATTCGAAATCATGTACAAAATTATAAAATTACATGGACATAAGGTTGTATTTCATTATATATGAGTTCATGTAATAAATATTTTCTCTCTATTATTATAATCTTTAAGGGAAATTTACATTTTGATATAATAAAAAAAACGTTTCTACGTTATTTATTTCAAAATTTTCTCTGGAATATTATATACTTAACTGAGATTTAATATGTAATCCAATTATCTGTTTTTTTTACATAAAAAATTATACTGAATACACGAAAAGGAAATTTTTTCAATTTTGATGTGATTTGAAAAATATAGGGAAAAATGTATTTAATGAGATTATAATGTAATTAAGTGTTTTGTTCTTATATTTTTCCCTGCCGTGATTCTTTCAAAAAATATTTTCTTATTATGTTTTTCAAACCAAAAAATAAAAAAATAACAAGTTTGTTCAAAATCTACAGTAAAAATATGATAAATAATAAATATATTAACTGTGTTTAGAAAAACAGGAATCTTGCAAGATTTAGTGGAAAACATATTTTTTTCTTAAAAAAATTGTTAATGTTTGGGTTTGTTTATTATAGTAAGTACAAGAAAAATAGTTTTAATTTTTCGCTAGGAAGGATGAAATAATTTTAAAAGAAAGAAATAATTGCTGAAAACTGGGAAAAGTATATTCGTTATCATCTAATATAAATAATTCATATTATTTTTTTCAGTGCCTTTTATACAAAGAAAAATTGTTGTGTACTTTAAAAATCGAAACATTTTTCATTTATGTTGAACATCCTTATTTTAATCGGAGGAGTAGTCATGCGGGGCACAGAGCCACCCCAGGTTCACGAAATCTTTAATTATGGAGGAAATGTTTGTTTGCTACTAATGACTTGTCAGTATCCTCCTATATGGCAGTCTTCATGGGAGCTAAAATGTATCTGTCACATCAGTCTCTCTTTTTTGGGCGTAGCAAATGTTTTTTACCATCTTGGGGTGAATGAGTTCCTTGCGTGATCACTTTTGTTTCAAAATATTTTCTATGAACACACACACACAGGTTACATATTTTCCATAGGAGTGACTCAGTGATTTTGATTGCAAAATCGTACGACTCATTTGGATTTATACATGTAAATGAAGATAATTCATATAAAGATATTTTTAAAAAAAGGACAGTCATAGAGACTGCCGATAGAAGTGAAAACTTAGAACTTTTTTTTAAAATTTCATAATGTTTGAATTAAAATTATCAATTTCAATCTGGTTTTCACATCTATTGACACTCCGAGCAATAATTATACGTATATGTTTATATGTGGTTTTTTTATTATTCAAATATATTACGGTCTGTACAAGATCATGACAAAATATAAATACAATTCAATTGAAATAACAATTAATATACAATCATATTATTTGTGGATAGTATTTGTATTTACTTAAATTTCAATGTACTTGATTTTAACATTTTTTTAATTGTTTGCATCATTGTCATCGTTAATTTCAACAATACTTAGACTTTTTGTACTTTCAATTATTTCATTCTATTCTAAAAAAATACAATAGGCTTATGGTAACTACAGTAAGAAAGGAAAAGTTTGATTCAAATTTATCTATGTATCGCGTAAAAACCACATCGATCGTCGTTCTATATTTTGTAGTACTGAGTTTTCGATCATTAGACATATTTAAATTAAGTGTTTCATTTAGAAAATCAATTAGTGGTAGAATTTTATCATCTGCAAAGTTAATATTGAAGTCTCCACTTAAAATCATCGGTACATTATCATATTTTTCGCCAAATCTGTTTTCGAGTATTTCAGAACCTTCTTTTGTATAAATCATCAAATTTTCGAATAAAGATTGCTGTATCTGTCTCATAGATTTTCCAGGCGAAATATAAACGGCAACCATTAATATATATTGCTCATTCTCGGAATCGCAACAAGCAATGCATATTTCGCCTATATCCGAAACATTAACACCAATGCTTCTAGTGAATTTAGTATGTATGTCCATATGTGACGTATCTTGAGTATTGTGATAAATAGCTACGCCTACTGCTCGAACTTCGGGTCTTTAATAACTTACAGCAAAGTTGAAATTCGCAATATCAATTGGTTCTTCGGTCTTCATACGAATTTCTGAGAAAAGCAGAACATTAGACTTTTTTACGATAGCATCATTTTTTAGGTCAGCTGCATGCGTATGCAAACTTTGACAATTGAATGAAAATATCGACAATCCTTTCTTGTTGGAGATGAATTCTAGAAAAGTTTTGGTTACCGTTTGTAGTGTATTGTTTTGTAAGCATTTCAATACTAATCTTTTCAATACAAATCCTCGATAAAAATATGATTGAATAACTAGAAATCTGTTTTACCACAGTAGTAAGAAAACGTATAAGCCACTGTGAAATGCTTATCCGGATTGCGTGAAGCATTGCAGAGGTTAAATATTAGAAAATAAATAATGCAAAATTTTCAAATGCCAGAATAAATACGAAGATTTAAAATAATTTGAAATAATATAAAACTTTCAAACGCCAAAATAAATACGAGTTTTTGAAATAATTTTCTGTTATTTATTTTTTATCTTAAAACTATTAGTATATTTATTTAGTACTCACTATTGTACCGCACAATGATTCTTTAATTAAACGATTCAAATAATAATCAAACAAAAACACTATTTCAACAATGCACAGAATATACACATTGAACTTTTCACCAAATCCATTCAATTTTACTTATAAGATATACACAACACTATACGTTAGCTGTATAGCTACAGATACACTGTAGCATGTCGGTGACGCGAACGCGTGAAATTTGACCCATTCAAAAAGTTTCTGAGGCAAACAGCCCACTGCGCATGCGCCAGTCAGAGCATGTCGGTGACGCGAACCCATAAGATTTTCCCCTACCAAAAAGTGCCCAACGCCGCTAAAGAAGATTTCCCTTCAAAAAAAAAAAAGAAAGGAATGAGTATCTACGATTTCTATTGAATAAAATTGACGCTTCGAAAAAAGCAAATGGCAAAGCAAAAGATGGAGCTGATGAAATAATGAATATTAATCATGATACGAAGTGTAAAGAAAATTGATGGAAGAAAAATGTCCAAATGCTACCTGAGTTAAACTTAAAAAAAAAAAACATGATGCCACAATTGGGCTGCAAGACACACAAAGCCTATCAAAAGTTACAAGCAAGAAAAAGGGGTACATGCTATTTGTCGATCATCTAAGGATAAGAAAGCTACAATGAACAAAATTTGGTAGTTTTGTCAGCAAATATCATTCCTGTAATGCTAGCGAAAGGTCTCTTTGACTTGCGTCCCATATTAAAGTCACGCTTATTTTAAAAATTTTACTTAAGTTTGATTGGATTTTTTCTCAAATTCTCAAATAAAAATTTAAAATCCCGAAAGTAGATAATTATACTTTTTCTTAGTTAAATTATTTATAGGAATTAATATTATCGTGTACAATGAAAATAATTTTTTAAAAAAATTGGGGTGAACCTGTCATCCCTTGTGACCACTAACGTTACTATCCAGTGCGGTTACTATCCTAACGTTACTTCCTGGTTTAGTATGAGAATAACTACTGACTCACATGTCAAAGGTTATTCGTTAGTAAAAAATAAAAAGTGAAGGTAATTCATCTTTTCAGTCTCTTTTGAAGAAATATTCACTTTATAAAACATCATAAAAAAGAATGAGAAACAAAGAAGAAATCTATTAATCCTAATCTTGATTTGGAATAATATATTCCAGGCCACGTAACAAGTTAATTTCCCAGGTGAGTTTCGAGTTAAGATGTAATTTTCGCTTGCGTTTTATTTCTTCTACAGGTTTCATTTTGTGTATCCCGCTGGCCTAGTTTATTATTTCTCGACTTCAAACATTCGACGTGAATGAATAAGTGTAATTTTTCTATTAAGTGTCACCAAAAACCTTTTAAGGGTACATGGGATACAAAATTGCCATATTTTCTTTGAAAAAAAAGTACTATAAATATTTATCATTCATAAAGAAATATTTGGAGTGAACTATTAGTACGTTCTCAAGGATTGTGTTAAGGTATAAATTTATACGATATTTTTTCAATATATTTTCGCTTTGGTTATATTTATTTCCCGCAATTGTTTTATGAATTTGAAATTCAATTTGCTTCTTAAACATTGATGGAAATCTATAACATTTTAAAATTGAATAATTTGAGAAGAAATCTCACATCAGATACCTTGATATTATTATTTTAATTTATTAAAAAAATTCAAAACCCAAATTGTATCTGAGTAATTTAATTATTATTGTATAATAATATTAATAATAAAATATTTTGAAGTTTATATTTATTTTGTCTTAAATTATTGAAACAATAAAGAATCTTGTGTGTGCAACAAGTTCTTTATTCTATATTTAGTATTTCAGAAATTTAATGAAAGCACTACTTTGAATCGTTTTTTAAAAAGGTCAATATAAATATACATAAAAAAGTTTAAGTTCAAAGTATGTAAATTAAAATATTAATCAACTAACACACAGAGGAGACCAACTTAAAGCAAATAACCATATAGGAATAAAATTATTCAATAAAAATGGTGTATAAATAAAATTTTGGATTTTATTCAACTTTCAGGTTCAACTGCAGTGTAAATTTGAAACATTTATATTTCTCTAAATGCATTTGGTACAATCTAACTTTAATCATCGTTTTCGCCTGTGTGCTTTGTCATACACGATAGCAACAACTGATTTTAAAATGCCCATATTTATGTTAATATTTAACTTGTTTTTTACTTTACACACACACACACATATTTGAAATAAGCATAGAAAAACCGCTTGGTTAAAATCTTTTCAATATAATTGTAAATGTTATTTCTATTTCACAAATATTTCATTCATCAAAAGAGAAATCTGGGTAGCAAATTACTTTAGTATTTTCCAATATATTTCTGAACGTCAGCAACATTTCCATTCAGATTTACCTATTTGCATTTACACAAACATATATATACACAAATACACATACACACATTGATAATTGAATACGGAAAAGGGAAGTTGGTTCATGTAGTGCACGTTAAGTTTACAATGTTGAAAATCTTTCGTATTTTTTTCTATTATTGAGGTGTTTTGATTTTTGATAGAAATGCTTTTGAGGATTGAGTTCACTTGTATGTAAATTTAGGTCATAAAATTATTAAATTTTTTTCTAATAAGAAAATAAGAATTGCATATCAGAGACAATCTCAAATATGGACTTAAAAACAATTTCGAAAGGATAAAGTAAGATAGGAATGGTGCAGGGTTTAAGAGTGAAACTTATAAGCAAGATCAAAGCGATAAGGAAATTGCTGGATTTTTACGACGCATGTATTATTAAAATACAGTGAAATACGTTTAACGGGAAAACAATTATCGGCTAACACAAAATAGTGCAACGGTCCCTACAAACTTCTATGTATTTTTATGCATTTTTTCGCTTAACACGGAATCGCTTAACAGGAAAAGTTTTCCCTTTTGGGAATGAACAAAATGCAGAAAACACCAGCTTGATTGGATTGTTCTATTGTATCATCGGAAGAATTCATTGCAGTAGATGATAAGAATGTATGCATAGCCTCAATTATAAAGCTAAGAGATTTGGAGTTTGCTCAAAGCTAAAAAAAAAGCCATTAATGCAGATTTTGAAGAAGAAAATGAAATGAATAATGCAGCTCCTGTTCCCACATCCACATAATCTGAAATAAGGAACGTCATGAAAAATGTGTGCATAGTTGCACATTCCAATGTTGAAATGAATAACAAAATGGAAAATATCGAATTGATGCTAAAAATAAACAATGCAAAGGAAAATATCAGATTATTTTCCAAAAATTCAATAATTTTTTTGTTTTTTAAAAAATTTGAAAATTTAGTATTACATTTCTTTAAGTTCTTGTGAATGTTTTTGTTTCATTGATTTTTATTAAATATACGCATAAATACTTATCTATGCAAATAAAATAAACTTTAATGAAATTGTTATTGTTGATATATGGTTTTTTGTTGCAATATCCCTTAACACGAAATTCTCTTAAGACGAAAAAATATTCTGGTCCCTTCAGTTTTGCGTGTTAAGTGATTTTCATTGTAATTCCTACATAAAAACTATTTAATCCATTACTGGTCAGGAAAAATTGCGTCATGAATGTGAAAAATGCAAAGTTTATTTATCCAAATTTTTTCACAATTTAAATAAGTAAAAAAAAAAAATTAACCAGTCAATCCAACCAAATTCGACATTGTCCCATCCTTACTATAAACGAAGCAAAATAGGACAGAATGATTATGCCGAGACCCAAGCAAAGAGCAGATAGTTTTTCATGGGGGTGCAACGAACAATTGGGGAGCCATCGAGACAGAAAATGGCACATGGGATCCCAAATGTGAAATATAGGCTGACAAGCAGGTGGCGCCGTCAGGATCTGTCTCAGAATCAAAACACCGTAAATTCGGTGTCCCTGTGCAGGGGACCTTGCATAACAGTTTGAAGGATGCCTATTCACTTGAAGAAAAGGATATTGTTGCTATACCCTAGCCCAAAAGCAATTTTCTTCCTTTTTTGTTTTGTTTGGAGTTTATAGCTGAGTGTTTGGTTTCCTGATAGAAATAGTACCTGGAAGGATTTCGTTTACTCACATGCAAGTCTTGATAATAAAATAAACATATCTTTGGATACGTTAATTAGCTTAAATGAAAATTCTTAAAAGTCTTTTTAGGTAACTATCATGTGATTAAAGGTTATAATAAAGGTACTGTAATACTAAATTTATGATACATATTTTATACTTAATATGTTTCATGATTCATAGCGTATGAGAATAATTTATCCTTGTATAACTGCTTGAAGATCAAAAATACTATTTACTTTGTAAATCACATTAATGAAACAGCTATCACATTTAGACACCAAATATAACTTAATTGTTAAATGAACAGATTTTATTCATAACATATGTCGAATTTGCTTACTAATTTATCAAATAAGAATCTTTACTTGCTATCTAATAGTATAGGAGTTTTTAATCAGAGGGCCGTGGGCCACAAATGGTCTGCTGATGCATTTTAGTGGCCTCTGATTTGAATTTTAGGCCATTTTAAAACATTGCCTTGACTAGTTTCTGTCGTAAGAAACGCCATTTTTTCTGTTATTCCATTTCTTGATATTTAAAACATTTCACTGATATGTTTGATATCCAATTGCGATACAAAATTTCAGAAATGACAAATGTTTCAAAAATTTCACTATGTCTTAAATAATCTTAAAAAATCTGACTATGCATAAAATCTCAGAAATTTAAGAATAAAAGGTAGACTCTTATATTTAACAGATTTGCAAAGTATTTTAATTTGACTTCCATTTAATTTTTCCATTAACTTATACAAATCTGTCTCTTCCCTTAGAATCAGTTTTTAAGCAAACTTCCCTTTTTTACATAAACTTTCTGACTACAATATTTTTTGACAGTCGTGTGGTCTGTGGTTCACTGTGAAATTATTGATGTGATCCACGGACTATTGTAAATTTATTAAATTGTCCTTCGAACATGAAAGGTCGAAGACCACTATAATAGTACATAAAGAGATGACTTCTGCTCTTACACATTAATTTTCTAAATTCCTTCTTGGCTCGAAGCTCATTTCTATTTTTTTAGAAGGCGCCACTGTTCCAAAGAATGGTCTTCAGCATAATCAAGGCTCAAACTAGAAACTGGAATTGAGCCTCAATGTCACGGTGATTTACGTTTGTATTCCTCCTTCAATGTGTTGCAATTTTTTATGGCCAGCTTTCATACACAAACGTACATGTAAGTCATTTCATGATTTCATCAGCTGAATTGTTAGTTCAAAATATTCGGAATATGATTTAATCTAGAGTGGCTACATGAGAAATAATAAATATTTTATTTGGTAAAATATTTTAAATTAAGATCATAAATTTCTATTATGTATCAAATAGTAATATAATCGTCAATAGTATACTTTTAGTGTGTTGTAAATCAATATGCTCCCTTTATCTATTAATTCTCCGTTTTTTTGACAATCGATTTGTTCGTAATGTAATAACGTTAAATGAAAATATCCGTGAAAGGAAACACGCCTAATATAAAAAAGATGCAATCCAATACAAAGAGAAAAACTATTAATTAAGATAGTAGTTTCCATAGGCATCAAAAGCACAAAAAAGAATGGATTTATATAAAATGAACAAAACTATTTTAAAATTCTAAAAAAGTAGTTTTCTTACTTTTCCTAAAAAGAAAAAAAGGATATATTACAATAGGAAAATGAAATTAGTTGGAGCACAAATGTATGACTTCAAATTTAAACAACTGAAAAAGATTTACTCTGTTTTACTCAGATACGTATAAACAAAATCTCAGATACGTAAGTCAGATACGTAAAAACAAAATATCAAAATAAGTTTTTTATTTAATTTAATGTATGCACAACACATAAATTTGAAAATTAAAGAAATTGTTTTTGCACTTTTAGTAATCAAACATCCCTTATTTATGTAAATTTTGACAACGAATTTGGAAACTGAGTCTAAATTTCTTTGCTGAGCGCAGTTACTTTTAAAGAAAAAATAAATATATACTATTTCTTCTTAAAAGGATTTGTGATATTTAAAGTTTATAAATGCAATCATTAAATAAGGGAATAAATGTAATCAAACGTATATTTTTCACATCGTAGAAAAATAAATACAATTAGTTAAATTAGAATCGAGTGTTGTACTATAACTGAATGACATAAAAATATTCTCGAGTTGTTAACAATTACTTTCCTTAAAAGCTGTTAAGAAATGACTATAAATGGAAGATAGAATATCTAATACTCTTGTTGTTAGAATTTTTTTCGTTTATTGAAGAAAATTAATGTTGTTTTAGATTCTTTATAATTGGTGTACAATTACATTTAATCATAATTATTTTTCTTTCTCTCCATCTCTTAATATATACGTGTATGTGTATGTCTGTAAAACATTTTAAGCGTACAGTAGCAAATGTTTCAAATTACAGAAGAAAAAAATTTATGAATAAAAAAAATTATTTTTAGAAGTATGTAAAGTAGACAATCCGTGAGGTCTATCCTCTCTAACTCGGGGTATTTCTATCCAGCCATATTGGCAATTTGAGCTAGAGCAACTCAACACCACACATGAACGTCACAATTAAATAGCATACAAATAGTCATTAAGATTGAAAATAGATACTATGTGGAAAATATAACAAGCTACAACTGCCTGAATTGCAGCCACTTATTTTTGCATTAGAGTCCAGAATTATAGTTGCTTATTCCAGAATTTGTCACCGGAATTATAGTCGTTCCAGAATTTATTAGAATATTTCTCATGGACAAGGTTCTAAGGTTTCCTCTCACTAAAGATTAGTGCATAGTATTTACAATTAGTTTATTTTCTTATCGTATAACCAGGTTTAACATTAAATTTAAAAAAAAGAGTTATTGGGCGCATATATTTATACCCTTTCCAGTCCAATTTAACGGATTCTTTTCCACTTCCCTGTTTTTCCAGAGATGAACTCGGGCACAGGCGAAATGTACTGTCCTGGCTCATCCCGAGTGTGCAATCTGTCTATAAATCTAGGTATTCTAAGCTATATGTTTATAGTTAGTGAGAATTAACTCCAAAGTTAAATTATTTCTGCCATACAAAAAGCCAACTTTACATGTAAATTAGTCTTTTATTAAATTGATTTTTAGGAAATTTTGTATGCAAATGGTGCAATTACGTTTAAAAAGATATGCATGTTTGAAAATAAGCATAACAATTGATATTTTTTGATCCATAATCCAGAATAAAATGAACCTGGAAAGGGTTAATCCCTACTACTTTTGGATCCCCCTGGGAACCTCCATTATTAGCGAGATCTCCACCTCAGTCAAGCCGTGGAGGAAATACCAAGGCAAGCATTTAAGAAAAAATTATGCAGCGCATAAATTTTCTTGTATTTAATGTCTATTACTTGTATATATACCCGTTGTTTTTCTTGCATTAACTTCGCTGTTTTGAATATGTTTACGCTCATATTATTTTCCTGAAAAGTTTGCTTTTCATTTATAAATCAATAAAAACTATTTTCAGATTCTTTTCAGTTATGTATGTATGAAGAGAATAGAAATATTTCAATAAAAAAACCTATTTAAGATAAGTTGTTTCGAATTAACTTCTGGTTAGGCTTAATAGCAATGCCTTTAGTTTTCTTATTTTACTTTTTTTATAAATGCATCAAATGTTTTATGTATTAGATGATAGTAAAATTCTAAAAACACACAAAAAAATTTATTTCAGTTCAGTTTTAAATATAACTAAGTTCTTTTAACTGCACTATCTGGTCAATAATAATTTAATCAGATAGTACTTGATTCTTTCCCTCTATTTCAACAACTACACGAAAGGAAATAATTAAAAAAGAAAAAAATATATATTTCAACATTAATTAACTAATTGAAAATAAATCACCTTTGATGTCTCATGAGTTTCTAAAGGCATCATTAATTCGATTTGTAGGAGGAGAGAAGAAAGTTATTTTCTTGGAATGTTTTTCTGTAGTAAGTTTTTTTTTCTTTTCACTTCGTACTGCAGTTTCTTTTTACAACTTACTGATCTTCTAAAAGGTGGAAGGATTTATTGGAATGTAGAATCCGATTACCTTTCGATGCCAGAATGAAAACGAACTTCAGAATTTTTTTCGTCCTCACCTAACATCAAGCTTTGTACATTGAAGTCTACTGTTAACATTGGAATATTATATTACTAAAACCGTCATTTCAAAAATTTTGTTGCATTAAATTCTAGGATTCTCAAAATTAAAAACAAAAATAAAGTAAAATTTACTTTTATTATCTGTATTTTGTGTTAAATGATCTTGAAGAAAGTAGTTTTCAATTTCAGACGAAGGAGCATAAATTAGGCTTGGAAAATTATTTTCAACGACATTAAGTATTTTATTTTATACAGTTGAGTTGCTCAAAAAAAGCATACGTATTTCTAGTGAATAAGTATATTTCTGCTAAAAATGAAAGTGTGAAATAAATAAAATAATTAAATCAAGTTGAATGAGTATAATCAAATAAAAAAAGATAATTATAGAATACGAATTTGAACACAATAGATTGAAGATGATAAATTTTACACTGTGTGTCTGAATTCGTGTTTAACTGTTTAATAACGAATGAAATGAGAATTTATTTTTCAGAGAGAAAAATAATTTTATGTTAATGACAAAGCCTATATAAAATTGCATACGGAATATTTATTTATACTGTATTTATCCGAATCTAAGCCAAACTTTTTTTCCAATGCTTAGGCTACTGAAAATCGGGTACGGTTTAGAATCGAAGGTGGAGGGGGGGGGCATTGCACATGATACTGACTATTACATGATGATAGGTTCATGTGTGTATTTAAAGATTTCAATACTACTGAAATAAATTAAAAATTCTTTCCTATTAATTCTCATTTTTAATATTTATAATTTCGTTAATATCATACGTGGATAGTCATTGTTAATATTTCCACAAAAATGTATTCAGAATTTCGGGTATTGCAAGGAATCGATGAGGCTTAGATTCAGATAAATACACTATATAGATATTTAAATAAATAGAGCTAAAATGCATCAAATCTTTCCACAGGAAGTGGTATGGAAGTTCAGAGAATGCTATAAAATCTAGAAATTCAAATTCAAATATCCATATAGATACTATGGTTATTCATAAAGATTTGATCAACTGTATCACATTTATGAAAATTTAATCCTAGAGTATTTAAGAAAAAAAACCAAAAGAAAACATTTTGAAGTTGGATATCTTGGAAGCTCTCGTGAGTAAAATAAAATAATGTTAGATATTTTTCATTTCACTGAAAACGTTTAAAAGACATCTGTTATATGTGTATAAAAATCAGACAGTTAAAAACGTGTGATTTAAATAAAACATTTGAAAGAATTGCCATATTGTCATGTTTACTATTTTAATACCTACTTTGATTGTAGTCTAAACAACACACAGACACAACACACAAACACAAACACATACACACAAACATATACACACAAACACGCACCTTCACAAACACACAAAAACACATGTGCAATGAATGTATTTTGCCTTAAATACTGGAACGTGATAATAAACGTTTTAGGAAAAAAATGGAGTTTTTTCTCGTTTTTTCCCTTCTAAAATAACTTTTTAAAGTAGCAGCACGTGAAAAAGATATTTCCTAACTCATTAGGAAAAATGGTAAATGTCTTTGCGTGTAATCAGGAATATATATCAAGAGAGGATGAAACTCAATTAGCAACGTAAGGTTTATTTAAATAAGTACAATTCTATCACTCATGTTTTTGTTCAGATAAGCAATACTGATTAATTGAAAATAACTGTTATTATTTCAAAATCATGAACATTATAATTTCTTTTGCTTGTAGAATTTATTTATTATTTCATATGTGTGATTACAAATTTAAAAAATAAGTATAAATTTCTGAAAATATATCTGATAACTTTTAATATTTGTATATTTTTTTTGATAAAGTGTTTTTGGTGAACGAGGAAACTATGACTGATTTTGATAGAATTGCGAAAGCATAAAAATCGCAAAAATTATTTTTGATTTCTTAGAAATGTTTGATATTCAGAATTTTGAAATCAAAATTGTTTTTCGAAACATGGAAGGAAATTTCATCTATCATCAAATATTTGCTTAACTTATTACCTGTCATATACCTAATATCATGAAGTTGAAAATACAAGCATATGACTTATTTTAATGGTCAAAAGAAATATTATAATGATAGCATGTATTATTTATTGTTCATAATGCTTGTTCCGATAAAACCAACTTTCTGAAGTCTACGTTATAACTAGATAACTAAAAATAAGAGATTTTTTTGTATGTAAGTAAAATAAGGTACAAAAGGCGGTTATAGAAGAAAATGCTAGTTAGGAAGTGTATTTAGGAAATGCCTTATTTTTTCATTTTAATGGTCAAGACAAATTGTTTCTAAAGATAATAAGTTTTACATAAATAAATCTTCAATTGAAGAAAGTTTAAAAAAAAAGCGCTACCTACATAAAAAAGAATTAATTATGGAGAGAAACAATATATATATATATATATATACTGTAGTATGACTATATACCAATTAAATTTATACTTCTACTATTTGATAGGGTTTTTTTTTCTCCGAAGAGTTTTAGGTTGCAATTTTTATGTGTCTTAACAGTGCATTGGTACAACCTAGTAAAGCATACATCACATTATGTTCGTTATGAAAGGGACATTAAAAATTTCGGAAGTCATATGGAATAGGTGGTTAATTAGGGTATAGTTAATTTTTAAGGGAATATTTCTTAAGAAAATATTTTCTTTTTATGTACTCGAATATTCTGAGTTTAAAAAAGAAAACGATTATGGAAAATGACTTTACTCTACTATTTTTTTTATCATTTTTAAAAGAATCGAGTAATAATAATGAAAAATTTTGTTCGTAATTTTAAAGAGGTAAATGATACTTTGTTACTTATTTACTAATTATTTATGTTTTAAATACAAGGATACATGAATAAGAAACTATTTTTGAACTTCATAAACATTATATACTGTTCTTTTCGTTACAGAAACTTCATTTATCTTAAATAATAATCTTATATCAATATTTTTTTTACATATTTCGTCTTCCTGCAAGCAAATTACATACCATCGAAAAATGCAATTTTTTTCTAATCTTCTTTTAAAATTGTCTATATACTTCAAAACTATTTATCAAATATTTCATCCATCACTTTAAGTCTCATTTGGTTCTACAAAATTAACTGTTGTTTGGCATATTAGATTTTGTTTTTTACAGACGCTATTCCATGCTGCATGAAAGAAAAACAGAGTTTTGTGAGATTTATTATCTTATACAGTTGCTTGACATTTTTATGAACTTGATTTATGATCCAATTTTTTATACATCTTGAAAACTACTATTTACAGAAATGAAAGAATTTGAATACTTTGAAGTTGTAGGAAAGTATTTACGATTTTTAGTCTATAACTTCGAATGTCCCAATGAATAAAACTAAAATATTCTATTAAAAATGTAAATAAAAATTTTTGAAGAGGTTTCAATAAATATATTAGTTAAATTGTTTTAATATAATCAGAAATTACATTTTTCAATAATATTATTAATAATAATAACAACAGTTAGAATGTGTATAAATTCAAATTTCATTAATTTAATTAATATTTATGCATACGTGAAAAACAGAAATAAAATACCCATTAAATTAGACGTATTGGGAAACATATTTCTTGAAACTGCCTTATAGTTAAAATGAAATTTAATTATTTTATTTCAAAAGATTGAATTGAAGCTTTTGAGCTTTACTATATAAAACTTCAATTTCTATATATATTTCATGACTAAGTTAACCATAAAAGATATTCACCAGTTTTGCATAATCATAGATATAAATAACTCTCTCAGTTATTTTATTTACTATTAATCTCAGTCTATCTATATCTATAGCTCTATATTGTCTCTTTCTTTTTTTCTACATATATAAATATTAATATAATAAATTATTTTTTTTGGATCCAGTTTTTGGTTAATCATTAAAAATCTAGAAAAAATTTAAGCTAAATTCAAATTTAGAGCAAAAATGTACATGATCAAGCAAACAACCTTAATACATTAATAAACAAACGCATTAGCACAAATCATTATATAAAATATATATATAACTTTAACCTGAATTTCATAACACACATTTCACACACAGACATACACATGCTATATCAAACTATAGTCAAATTATCTGGTATACGAAGAAAGATGATACTATGTTCAAGAAAATTATAGACATTCTAATATTTATGACCTTTAACCTAAATGCTCACGATAGAAGCCAAGAAATCATGATGCATCATCGTGCATGATTATGCACCTCCAAATCTATCATTTGATAATAAATGAAAGAGCATTCTCCATCGGGTATTTTTCTTATGATTTTAAGCGTAGTAAGAATTTGTTTAATTTCTCTCCAAAAGAAAATTATGAACCTTGTATTGATTTTATGCCCCTAAGCCACGAAGCTAAATTTGTAAAATAATCTACCAGAAAATATCTAAATTTAAAACAATATTTAGAAGCTACGATTTTTTTCAGTAACCAAAAATTATTTAAAAGTAAGTCATTTCTGTAAATATTACGAATATTTAACTTAATTTATAACACCTTTTCAACAAAAATATGAGAAAATTAAATTATTTTAATATGTATAATTTTTTAATTCTTACTGCTGCTTCGTTTTTGTGCATGTATTTCTCTTTAAATACATATACACACCTTAATTTTGCTTACTTTTACGAAAAAATAAATGCTTTCTTTTAAACAAGAAGTAAAAACTTCATTAATAAAATTAAATATTTTATGGAAGAATAGGAAAATTCTGACAAAAATTCCACATTTTTCAGGCTATATGCAATAATTTTACGTATATAGAGCAACATTTTTTTTATTGTAATTTTTAAAACTATTATTATGCAAATTGAAAATAATTAAATTATTATTCTGTATTTCGAGTAAACAATTTGTATAAAAAATTTCAAATACATTTAATTACGAAATAATTTATTGAACAATTTTTGGAAATTAAATAAGTATTGAAATTATATAACAAAGATACAATTACGATATGCTACTTTTAGAAAAACCGAATACTTAAAATTTTCAGATAATGCATGGCATGTTACTACTAAAAACATTTATGTACATCAAAAACATCTAGAACATTTTAGATAATCATGATATGTCTATGAATCATATTTCTTAGGTAAAACTCTAATAGCGCAGTGCTCTATGTCAAACCTTCCTAGAGAAATATATATTCAGTATTCATTAAGTATATATGTACAAGTTAGATTCATATTCAAACTAGCAATTGATATTTATTCCATGTATATGCAAAGTTTGTTCAAAAAGTATCTGTCCTTTGACCAGAAAAAAATATCTTAGTTGCTTTACGGGATTAGGACCCTCTCTAATCAAATTCAATCTAGGTCCCTGGCGCCTTCCTACACTTAGCCTAGCATTCCCTCCATTGCCAAAAGTACTTTTGGAATAGTTTTTTTTTTAATGATGTTCAACTCCTCCATCGCATTCTACCTTATTTCATCTCTACTCTGAAAATGAAACACTTTCAGAGGCATTTTTATTTTTGGTAGCAGCCAGAAGTCGCCAGAAGTCGCCAGAAGCCAGGTTCGGGGTTTTTAATGTCCAGTAGGACATGTGCAACTGCGAGACGAAGTTTTTTTGTTCCACCGACAGAAGCGTGGAAAAACATTTCGCAGCCGCAATGCCACGATCACATAAAATTGCCTGTGGAGGAGCTGTACCAATCTCACTTCTTCAGAAGTCTCTCGTTCGGTCGGTCACGATCTTCCATTATAAGATTTTCCATCTTTTCACCAACAGCTGTATTTCGAGCGGCTTGTGGTCTCCCAGAACACTCTTCAATCTCCTTCGACAAGCGGCTCCATTTGAATCGGTTAAACCCCTCCTTAATTTATGTGAAGCTTATAGCATCGCTTTTAAACACTTACCAAAACTTACAAATTGTTCATTTAGAAAATCAGCATGCGATTGACAAAAAATTTCATGCAGCTCCTCTGCTCGTGTAGTTCAGTCATCTTTAGAGAAATGAAAAATCCGACGAACACCCGTATGGCATCACCTCACTGGACTGCTTGCAGGAAATGATTAGTACACTGGATCAAAGGGAGAAAAATCGAACATGTACATTAAGCTGTCACCTTCCACTGTGCACAATTGCACCGGTTTAGAATCTCTACTGTGTGTGGGAAAATTCAAGGTCAGATACTTTTTAATAGCCCTACTATATAAGTTTCTTCATTAAATTTACTTTTATTCGCTGTAGTAATATTAAAGTAAGTGAAAAAAAATGTTTTTGCAAATAATTTATTTCGAGTATTATTTATAATCAATGTCTTAATTCAATAATTGGCATACCAAAAAATAGAACAATGTATGAAAACAGGTTCTGTAATACTTTCATTGAAGGGTAAATATTGGAGTAGCTTAGAAAATTGCAAATTGTATAGTATGAGTAGGTGCCATTTATTGAATACTTCATAATTCAACATACATGATTGCTTGAGAAAATGTTGCAACACTTTAGTGTAAGGTGATATATTCCATATAACTATAGATATTACAAAAATATAAACTAAAAATGAGTTCAAGAATCTTTAAATCAATAACTAAAAGGAACTCTGACCTTCGCAACGAAACTTAATTAAATTTAAATGATGGAAATTAGTCAGTGAATGATAAATATATAATGCATCACAGCATTTCGGTATTGATATTTCCCGAGTAGCTCCTTTTGTGCAGATTCAATTATGCCCAACATCTCAGCAGCGACGAAATTAAATTTCCCTTAATTTCATAATTGTTTTAAACACGTCTTTCAATAAATGAATAATTATTCATTATTTTATCGCACAAATGGGTGATTATTAACACACTTAGCTATATACGTGTTCGTCATTCTCTCTCTTTCTCCTCATGTTGCCGCCTAAAATTGTTTAACATCGTAACTGTTGACTTCAACTTTGATTGTTGCCTTCAGACAATTTATTTAAAACCAAAGAAGTATTGGGATATTCCAGTTTTTTTTCTGGCTCGCTTTTGAAATCCTAAATGAAAAAAGAGAAATTAATTTTTCCCATCTATGAAAGATAAGGCAATTACAGTTGTAGTTACAAAACGTAAAGAAAGAACATTTGGGGGATATTTTATTGCTATCATTGATCACACATAAAATGTCGTCTTCATTTTGATAATTGAATTTGTTCAGAGTCGTTGGAAAGAAAAACTAGGTTTTTTCCCTCCTTGCTAGTAGGTGATTCTTTTTTTCTCTTTGCATTTACTACTGCTTTGTCATTTGTCTAATTGTTTTTTGCTGTTTTTGTTTTGCTTTGTTTATTTTTTCTCATTACTTAGTATTAAGTATATGATTCGTGTACAAAAAATTTGATCTTTGATCAACTTTGATCTTGATTAATTTATGAAATCACGATGTAAAAATAGTTTTTTCCCTATATTTATTATTAAAAAACTGGAAGCTAAAGTATTAAATACTTCCTTTGAAAATTAAAAATTGAAAAGAATAATTATAGAAGATATTTTGGTTATTAAATTATTTAAAAAAAGTTTTGAGGGCCTGTCATCCAGTATAGTGGTTAGTGATGCTGACTACTGTGCCGTAGGGCATGGGTTTGAATCCCGGAAAAGGTACGGCTGTTTGTAAATGTATATTGTCTGTGCGGCAAGTGGGTATTCTAAATAGCCATCGAGCCACAAGTCCTCTTATGAGGTTCGTAGAAGAGAAAGAGAGGTGGAAAGCCCCTGGCCACTTCCGAGCTATTTTCTCTCTAATTTGGGGTGAAACTGAGCTAGATTGTACTGTCACCTGTATGGTGCTCAAAGCTACGGTTAACGACATGCGTACAATTCAGCCATTTGCCATGATGAATTCCATGGCTCTTGATATAGCCTTTTCCGATCAGGTGGCAGTAGCAACAACATATTTTTGAGGTTTGAATTTGGTCAAATCCAGTAGTAAAAGAATGTGTTTCACACAGAATATCGAACATTAGTAAGTTCCGTAAAACAAGTATGGAATTGATATTAACAATTAACTACATTTAATAATATTTATGTGTTTGGTAATGTTATTGAAATTCTATGAATAGTAATACTATTTCAATTTTATTAAACTTTTAATATATGGTGAGAATAATTAAAATTTGGATTAAAATTCTGTGCCTTTTAAAACTCAAATGAAACAACTGTTGAGAGTTATAATATAAATATAATAAATGCCTCTTTATAATGTATACAAATTTAGTATACGTACTAACGGATGTATAACGCAAATGACATTCTATTCGTAATTTTATAGATTTTTGTCTTACATTTATTTTGTAATAAATAGCTACATTTTAAATTTCCCTAATTACGTTCAATATTATGTTAAATGCATGGATATATTTGTTGTAACTATTCTGATTTAAACTAAAACCAGTTATGTTTGAACTAGTTTTAATGACCAGGGAGTATAATCATCAACCTTATGAGAAATAAAACTAGGAACCATAGTTGTAATGATAAAAGTAGTTATATGTAGTAAATGGACTAGAGTGGTACATTTATGCATGTGTTATATGAAAGATGAAAATTTCAAGAGTTATATTATGATGTTGAAAATTAGGCAATATGTGTGTGTGATTAATCTGTGTCAACGATAATTTGTAAATTTTCCATTTGAAAATAAGAAGGATCACAAAATAGATTCAATCTCCTGTTGAAGCCCGAAGCGAAAATGATGTGAAGATAATTTTTCACGAGTTTCGTATTTAATATATAGTATAGATAATAAGTAATCAACTTTAGTTTAATTCTCCTCCCATGGTTATTTACAAATGTTAAAAGAACGTGTATCAGTTTCTGAACTGATCTAATTTTACATAAAATAGCATAAAGTTAGAAAGAGTGTCGCCAATTTTACAACGTAAAAGCAGAAAAGCAATGGAGTTCGATCCCATTTCAATCTAAGTCTTTATTTATCGCCAAAAGGGCGAATTATTATCGTCATATTTAATAGAAGTCCAGAACAGAAAAATAGCTGCTTGCATTACTCTGCGCAATTGTTTTGCTCCTTTTCCAAGGGTCTGAATTAAAATCAAAAGACAACTTCAAATGCTGCGATGTGCAGCCAATAATAGAAAATCTTTACCGTACATTCTCGTGAACTCTTATAATGGTGACAGCACTAATGACGACATTTCTTAAACTGGCGATGTATTTTCATTTCGCGAAATGAGTCGATGAAAATTTCGGAGGTACCTCAAGTCCTTTGAATTTTTCTGTCAAGATAGGTTGAGATTTTTCCTGTCATTGAAGATCAATCTTGAACAAAACTGAGATGTTTATGTGTGCATGTATCTCTGTGTCAAAGTATATAAAAAACTATACAAGTCTTTTATATTACAACATGTATATAAATGAATTACACACACACACACGCACACACATATATATATTGAAAACATCTTCATTAAGCATCAATCATAGTTAATTCAACATTTGACATCTAATGTAATACAACATAAGACAACATACAAAACTATTGTTCAGAAAGTTGTAAAATTCTGTGTACGACATAAAGAAGAGATGGGAATTTGTTTGAGCGAATAAAAAAATTAGTTCAAAATTTCGCCACTAGAAGGTATTTTAAATGGAGATCATATTTAGCATACATTGATACTTAGAATACATGTATAACAGTTTACAAATTTTGTTACAACAATAAATGCTCAACATAATGACCATCATTTTCAGTCACTATTTGAAATCGTAAGATAGCATGTTCCACCGTCAACCGCAGTGTGTTCTGGGAAATGCTAAGAACATGTCGTGGAATACTGTCTTTGAGATCAGGTAAAGCTCTTGGTTGATCACAACTTACCAGCTGTTTTAAATGGCCCCAAAGCCAAAAATCGCATGGATTGAGGTCAGGCGATCGGGGAGGCCGCAGATGACGAAATTGGCGGCTGATCACACGTTCTTCTGTGAAGTGATGTTTGAGAACGTCCTTAACAGAACGTGTAATGCGTGGAGGAGCTCCATCTTGCATAAAAATTATGCGTGAAAGGCACTGACGTGCTTGCAGATCCGGAATAATTTTACTCCGTAATAACGATGCATATCGTTGTCCAGTGATAGAACATGTTACTGGACCTCCAGCATCTAATTCCTCGAAAAAATTCATTCCTCATTCAAAAGCGCTCTCTAGTGGCAAAATTTAGAACTAATTTTTTTTTTATTCGCTCAAACAAATTCCCATCTCTTCTTTATATCGTACACTGAATTTTACAACTTTCTGAAGAATAGTTTCGTCTGTAGACAATTTTGAAGTAGGGTCGTTTAATTTTGGCCACCCGGTATATATATATATATATATATATATCATGACTATAGTTATCTTAGGTATATAACTATTTTTGTATATTTTTGTAATATATATATATATATATATATATATAATTCATTAACATATATACACACACATGCTGCAGTATATATATATATATAACTATTATTTCTATTTCATTTACAGAACAAGACATCATTCAAACAATTGGAAATTAATAACACCATAATACTTATTGAGAGAGAAGACCGGAAAAACGATTTATATTATTTTATATACTTCGACAGTACTTCAGTCAGTTACAGTTAGTTACAGTACACAACTCGTAAAAGAGTCAATAACTTTTTTAAAGGTAAATGGAAAGAAAGTAATTTTGATCTACTATGTTACAAAATGTTTCTTCTAGAAAGTCCAAGTGATTCAGACCAGTACCATGCCTTTATCTAGTAGAGAGCACTGTTTTCTGTCACTGTACTGCGTTTGATTTACTCCAGGGTTCTCGTGTCCTTAATAATGTCAGCGAAAACCCTTTTCCCAGATTAGATAAGCCGAGGACATTTCCGTAAAGGGAATGCGAAAGTACACAAAGAAAAGAATTCGAACACTTGTTCTCATCTGGAAGTTATTTGCGCTGAGAAGAGTGAATAATTCAGACATTGAAAAATAGGTCTTTTAAAAGGATTTTTTAACTATTTTTTTAGTTCCTAAAAATTTTGTTTGAAACTTAAGTTAGAATTCAGAAATAGTTGCATTTTTAGATACCTCTCGACTACGACCAATGGTGTCAAATACTGTAACATGTATATTTGATGAATGTGAAAGTATTATTTTATATTTTTTGCGAATAAGTATTATTACATAGGGATTTTTGTTAATCTATTTTTTTAATTTGTGTACAAGTGTCAATTTTCAAATATAAATTAGTTTGCTTCATCTAAGAACACATATTCTTTAATAATCCATACATGATAAATATTATCAAATGCAGAACATTATGGGTTTTTGGGCAAAATTTTAATTTCGCCATTACATTTTCAATTCCATTGTCAAAAATCATGTCTTTATGAATTCAAAAAAAATATAGCTTTTTCTATAAATTAATGAGGGAGTAAAATAGGAATGATAAATGAGAAATTAATGATAATTATAAATTAGAATGGCAATCAGATTGTTTTCTTCATAATTTTAAAGGCTTTAGTAGCATCTCGTTCTGAATTCATATTTCAACTGACGTATTATCATTTAAAATTAAAGAAAAACTAAGTTGAAACATTTCATTTAATCTTTAGAACACACGAAAAAACTTTAATTTATAAAAATTAATGAAATGTTGCCCCGCTTTATTCTTACGGTAAATAATAGTATGCAGATATTATAGATCCATCAAAAGGTTGTAAATATGCTATGTTTATTTTCCATAGAAGTCCCAAAAACATGTATGGAGAAATAGTGACAAAAAATATCACATTGATTTTCAAGCTTGAAATATAGAATTGGTATGTTGATAGTGCTATTCTTATCAGACGGAAATCAAACTACCGTTAATTTAGTATGATCTTGCAAAAGTACTGGCTCAATAGTGCGAAGGATGCCCATTCATTTGAATATAGGGATGCAACCTTACCCTTTTAACTGTCATTCTCGAAATTATCTCGGACACGGCATAAGAGTTTCAAGTATCACTTCCGAGTATTATATGGAATAATTTTATTTTGAGTGTATCTCATTGTTTTATTCCCGAATACATACCGAGAAATGTTTATTCCGGATTCGTATCTTAATCTGTTGCATAATGGCGATATTTTTTGGATTAAATCGGGATAAGTATTAGGGGTACTTACGAATTATCACAACAATCGCCAACGTTCAAGATAACTCGCCAATGCTTGCCAATTGGCAAACTCAATTCCGCATGTGTCGTATGCGCTTAGTTGTCAATCACGTGCTTAGTTTTATACAATGTCTCCAATAGGTAGCGATACTACGTAAGTACCGTATTCGGTTATCTACAAAGAATATTTTCATTCAAGTTTTTATAACTAAATAGTAGTTTTCTTAATCAAAAATAATCTTGGTGAATAAAAATTTCCACTCATTATTCATTATACATAATTTTAATTCTTTATATGTGTAATGCTTCTCGATAGGATACAAATGTTTTTGACATGTTATTTGAACGAAATAAATATACTGCAACATTTATAGAATATTTTCCATTTGCAATTTGGTGCAAAAAGCAGTACTCTTCTGAAAAAGCAATCAATCAGCATTTTGTTTTCCTTTTTAAAATTATTTAATTTTTTATAGTTTTTTTTTCAATTTAACTAAACGTTTGAATTCAATTCCATTCTAAAGCATTTTAAAATTTAAAAAAGAATCGATGTCATTACAAAAATTATATTTTTGAAATATGTCATTAAAATTTTGTCATAAATATTATTTTATTCATTAGTGCAAGAGTATCGTTACAAAGTGGAGTGAGTATTTTGGAGGCATTCAGAAACTGAACTGATTTTTTTGAATGTCAAGGTATATTTTTGATGTGATAAGCCTATGATTAGACGAAAAAAAATGAAAATAGAATTTATCTATATATATAAAACTTTCAAAATATTGCAATTTTAGTTCATTATAAACTATTTTCGTCTTATTTCTTGAATTATGATTAAATTATAGTTTCTTACACTATAAAGTAAATAAAAAATCAAGTAAAAAATTGTCTGCATGCCTTTGCTAATAACAGTCAATTTTTGTTAAATAATTTCTGTTACTTTATAATGTAATAAACATAATTTTAATTGGGATTGGAAAAAAATATTTTTGTATTTTGTTAGGCTTAACTTTATGGAACACCCAGTGGATAAAGTAATTATTTGATTAGGGCATCGGAAAGGAACATAATATTTAATCATTCTAAAATGTTAAAAATTTTGAAAAATAAGTGATATTCTATATCAAATCGTTGGTAAAGTTTCCAAGCATTTTTCCCTGTAAAAATTAAAAGGAAATTCAAAATATCTCCAAATAATTTAAGACACGATTTAAAGATAATGAGTCAGAATAAAAGAAAGTAATACTTCTCTATTCAATATTCCAACAAATACATGCAAATAAAAGAATAAAATCAGATATCAACACTAATTAACTAATTCGAAATAAATTACCTTTGATGTTCTTTGAATTCCTTCCAGTATGTTCAATTTGATTTTCAGGAAAATCGTTTTTCTACAATGATTCTTTCAATGTCTTCCGGTTGTAGGATTTTTTCTCTTATTTCGTCACCGTATTTCATTTTATGTTTACAAAGTTCTAGTCTTCGAAAGAGGAGGATGAATTTATACGAGTACGAAACTTAATTAATTTTCTGAATCAAAGCAAAAATGGGCTTAATGGTTTTTTATGCTTATTTTCAAATGGAAACTGCAGCGCTTTGAAGTTAGCATTTAACGTTTTTATGTGGAAATGTAAAGAATATTTCATTAATAAAGCTTATTTCTTTAAATGTGTGAGCTAAAAAGAAAATAGTGTTTTTTAATAAACAGAGTCTGAAAAAAAATCAAATTTGCAAATTTTTTTTATTTTTGTACAGAAAAAAAATTATCAACATTAATATTAACATTTTCAAGGAATTAATGTAATAAAAAAAACAAATTCAAGCTCATCATAAAATTCAAAAGTAAATGGATGACAAGTTGGCAAATATTTTCATTTTATTTAATTTCTGTAGAGTGTCAGAAATGCTAAGTAAAATTTATATTATATTCAAACTGAATTACGGATGAAAAGTAAAAATATAAATAATAATATATTTAACTAGTAAATACTGTGCAGCAATTCCAAAGTTTGCATCAGATTTAATTTATAAATAGCCCTGATTCGAAATCCTTAACAATTTCTAAAGAATCTTTATGGCATTAAATGTATTATAATAACCATTAATGTGCTTTGTGAATGAATTCCTCCCGATAAAATAAATATTGTTCATCCGTCCATGAAACTGAATGAGAAATGTATTACCTTTGAATATGATAAACATTCCTTCAGGCCATTGAATACAATTTGAATGTAACAAATAGCTTAAAAGGTAACTTAAGCTGGTATTTTCGAAGTATCAGGCATTAAATATTGTTCATAATATAAGAATTAGTGGAGTTTAAATTGGTCCTTGCTTTCTGAATTATATTCAATGACTGCATTATTAAAATGCATTTACTGTTTTCTACTTTAAAACTTGAATAAAAATGGCATAACTTGAACTAATTTTAATAACCTTTTCCCATAATTCATGAATTTTACTTTGTAACCATTTGGAAGATGGTAATTATGCACACTTTTAATTCTATAAAGCGTTTTTAAATGTAAGTGGATACAAAAGTATTTTTTATTCCTTCATAAATATTATCTCTGATTTTCCATAATGCGTACACAAATAAGCTAAACGTTTCTTAAATTCTGCAGGAGTTTTATGAAAAAGAACTCATTCATGCGAACACATTTCTTTTTCATAAACAAAGACAGCATACTTTTCATACATAAATAATTTTAAAACGTTGTATACGATTTTGCATACCATACTTTATACTACATATTATGTTCACCAGTGTGATACAATGCCAAATAAAATTCATTTTATATACATAATATTATTTTGATGAAATGTATTTGGCGTACAGTATCCAAATCAAAATTCTAACAAATGCAAGGAGTTGTATGTTTTACTGAGGAAACATATCAGCTAGAATAAAAACCAAACTGCTCAGGTACAGTTCTAGAGCTTATACTAGCTGCTATCCAAAATGGTATTGACACCTTGATTTTGTGGATGACCTTTTGCAGATACCATACTTCAATAGGCAATTTAAATCAGGACCAACGGTCGAATTTGCCTGTTTATTGGAGCCCGCACACCATGCTTTATTGAAACAAGATCGCGCAATCAAACAGCAAGGGAAGTTTTGGAGATGCATGAAGGCATGTGGTAGAAAGAACGGTGTGACTCGCCAGGTATTATCTTGTTTAAATGTAAGCCTATGGGTTCATGAAAGGAACGGTATTGCTATGGAGCTCATCAACGAAAACCGTGTTCCTCCAAAAATGTCACAGATATTAACAAAAGGAGGTTAACAATAAAAAAGCATATAATGGCCACCCGCTATGTCGTGGACGACAGTAAAGTGTATATCCACCACTGTATCCTGGGCATCGCCAGAAGTGTCTTCAATAGTTGATGGGGGTTCAGTTCGAATCAAGACTCATCGCTGAGAAAAATTCATTCTAATTAAAAAAATCAAACAGAATATTCCCTTTACAATAGCAAATGCACCAGACAGTGTACAAGAGTAAGAAGCCATCAACTACATTGTATTTGTTACATCAGACCCCATTCTCTGAATCGCTTATCTATGCTCTATGTCCCGATTATACGTCAGGTAATCCATAAAAAAAGACAGTGAACGGCGACGAGATTGATCACATTGTTCCCGCACCCTGTTGTTATTCCTAACCTAGCGCTACAATCATGGCTCACCCATACTTGCAAGCATCGTGTAATGCTAGAGATTAATGCTAAGAGATCTTAAGATCCTATGATTGAAATGCTATATAAGTGATCCTGTGATATTAAGATCTAAATACTAAGAGATCATGCGATTTTAAACTATAAATACTAATAAATAATGTGATTTGACCAACTCGTTTTTCTTAGTCCAAATACATGTCCTTTCAAAATTGGTTCCATCCACTTATACACTTCGTGAATGTATGATTAAGACGCTCCAATAGGGTAGATGGAGCCACATTCGCATAAAGATTATGGAATAGCATTGGAATACATTTTCTTTTATACACCTCCCAGATATACTGTTGCGTTGCAATAAATTAAAGATCTAGCTTATCTATAATTGGTTGTTAAACAATTAATTATCAATGCATTATCTAATGAGGTATGTACATATGAAGTTTCATCCCATTTGAATACTAACTTCTAACAGTTTCCCTTTTTTAGGGTATATATATATGGCGTGTGTTTTTCACAAAGATTTTACAATAGTTTTCTTTATAATAATGTAATGTTCAGGAGAAATTTTTCACACAGCTTAATGGACATGCTTATTCTCTTTTTGCAAATTAGTTGCAGTTGAAATATATTACTTTATGCATAGTCACTAAATCAGTCAGTTGGTTAATTAGTTAGTTAGCCATTAGTTAATATGTAACGTAGTGGTGTTACATATTAACTAATTATTAAACTATTACAAGTTATGGATTTTTCACAAGAGAATTAATAAATGAATTCATTATGGAATGAGTTATATTTAAACCACAATGTAAGTTAAGTATTTTGTAGACATTTTTCCTTATTAGCTGTTTCTATAATGTAATTAACTCCATTAATTATCTTAAGAAATGAAAAACAAAAATTTTATAATACGTCAAAATTAGGGCAATCATCATAGATTCGTATGATCTTAATCATGGAGGAAAAATACTTAAAATTTAACTATTGTGGTTGTGAAAGTTATACGCTTAGTTATCTAACCTAATAAAACCATTCATAATTTTAAATACTGGCATTAGTATACACAAATGAATCTAATGGTGCAGAAAATAATATTCTAATTGAAAGGTGAATTAAAAATGGTAAATGGCTTAGATTTTTAATGAACTGACCATAATTTTAATATAACTTGAAGATATTCATTTGATAAATCTTATGTTCATTATGAACATAATTGAAGCGCCAAATATAAAGGAAGAACTCAATTATTGACGATTCATCCATAAGTTCTTCATTGAAAATTCAATTACACTTAAAGACCCTCCAAAAAGGTTTAGTTTCCTTTTATATTGTAATTATTTTAAACACGTCGCATAGTAAATGATTAATAATGTTTTATTTCATTATAGTAATGTAAGATTTCTAATACAAGTAACAATATTCATCTTCGTTATGCAAAGTTATATTTTCGTATAAAGAAACGAGGATTGAAAAATTTCAGAATGTCCGGAAACTTTTTCTCGAAATCGTAATGAAAAATGTAAATTAATTCAATTTATGTGAAAAATAAGTGGATTACTGAAACGGTCAGAAAATGCATCGAAAGAAAATTTAATGTAGATTTTATTACGATCATTAGTTTAACGCAAATGCCTGCTTAAGTTTGGTAATTGAATTTCGACCTCAATTTTGAGAGTAAAAATGATTACAATTTTTTCACACATCTGTAGAGGGGTGTTATTTTTTTTTACTGAGCTTTAAATTTATTAGGGAATTATGCGTCTGATTCCGCTCAATTTCATCGTTCTTTTCTTTTTGATACTTAATATAAATTACACTGTCCCTGATTCAATTGAAATTTACCAGTTGCAATAGTTTTTTTATATCATAATATCCCAGTGAAATCAGGGTTGATATTTTCCTAAATTTTAAAGATAATTTTCGTCGTGACAAGTATTATAGGACAATATAAGTGAGTTAATATTTTAAATTCCAATGAGATATCTGGGAAAGTGGTATTCAAGTTTTATGACTGTGAATTCGTGATGGAGTTATTTTGTCAGAACGTGAGTTCGGGTTCTGGTGACGCTGCAGAATGTTGTCGTGGTAGCTTAAAATTTACGGTCGTGAATTCGTGGTCAGCCTATGAGGAGTTCGAGCGTAAGTGACATTGAAAACCCACAGTGTAGAGGGGTTGATAAACGTTAAATCTACAGTGGGTCGATGGTAGCCTAGTGTTCAAGGTCACGGATTTATGGCTAGCATGCTATTAGTTAGAGCCTAGTATCGCTGAAGACCCGCCGTATAAAAGGAGTTCAATGCATGTTAAATAAACCGCTCAAACGTCCTCCCATTGGTGTAGCGTGGAAGTTAGGAGAGGGAAGTACCCGCTGAGGCGTCGTCCTTATCATTTAACCATGGTTAAAAATTACGACGCCCGTCTCCAATAGTCCTTGTGTAGCTCCTTAGGGAAACGTAAATAAAACTCTCACTCACTGCCCTCAATATTAGCTCAATGATGTGGTACATTTTCAATGGCTATATTTGTAAAGTTTCTTACTTATAGATACGATAATTACTTGTGTTACATTTATGATTAAGGCGTCTCAGGGGTGTTAATTTGGTCTAAAGGGTTGAAAATATAAACAATTTTCAAACAGGTATATGTCATTTATTTTAAATTTAAATTAAATAATTCATTTTTTTACACGTTATTTACAAATGATTATGGTTTCAAAAAAGTACAAAGTTTTTGAAATATAATCATAAATTTAAAAGTTATAAGCATATGCAAATAAGAAATAATTTTGTAATAAATATTAAGCAGCCTATTAAGTAGCCTTTGATGCATAACATTTTATAGAATTATACAATGCATCGTACTCTTTAAACCCTAGTAAATTAAGAATAATATATCTTTGGTATTTCAAAATATTTGAAAAATATTGAAATTTAAAAAACAAATTTTGAAGATATAATTTTTTTATTTCTTAAAAATTACAATTTATGTATTTAAAATTACTACGGTGTAATATAAGGATACATTTAATTTTATAAATCAACTAATTGCTTGTAATTAAAGCTACTACTTTTGAAAAAAGCATGCGCAACGTAAAAAAAAAAAACTTAATTAATATTTCTAATAGATTCTCTTCTTATTTTCATATGCTTATACTTTTTAAAACTATGATTATATTTTAAACATTTTATATACACTTTTCTGAAGCCCCATTCCTTTATAAATAATGTGTAAAAGATTCAAATTATTTAATTTTAATTTCAAAGAGTTATATGTATTTGAATATTGTTTATATTTTCAGCCCTCCAGAAAAAGTTAACACCCCTAAAAATTGTAAGTAAAAATATAATTTTACTGAAGATGTATCTATAAAGATGTTAATTCAAGTAAACAAAGGATTACTATGCTGTAATATTACAACTATAGCTAACCTTTTACTATTTTAATTTTTAAATGCAAAATTATGTTGATATTTGTAAGCATTAAGGACGATATATTCATCATATTAATTAAATAAAATGAAAGCTTCAAACAACCTACTTTTGAAAACTTCAAATGTTTATAAATTGTTTATTTTATAAGAATGTATTAAAATATCTACCACTAATAATATTCCCAACCTGGATTTTGATTATATCCAAATAGATGTATTTGTACTTTTAAATTTGTTTATACTTTTCAAAAATCTTGAGTTTTATCTGTGAATACTTTAAGCAAATGAATTTATTTTCATGCTATTTCACAATATATACACTGCCTACATACTTCCATGCGCTTTTTCGAATCGATTTATCATTTCTTTTTGGTATGCATAAATGACCATAATTTATGTAAAAGTTTAACTATATACATCAAGACCACACACGCACACATTATTCAAACATATTTAATATATTTGGTAATCAAAAGATAATTAACCATAGTTTTAATTTAAATTGTTTTTACACATAGCTTATCAAAATTAAAGGATAATGACTAATAAAATGTAACTGATACTAATGAAAGATTATTAATAGAAATTTATGCAGGAGCATTAGTCAACATAAATTACAATTATTAACTGTTGTTTATTCGCACAATACTGATATTAAGAAAAAAAATTATGAAAACTAGCGAATGTTGAAAAAGTTTAGCCACATTTTGTGGAAAGCATTTTTTCTTTAATATTGTGTATGGTCACCCCTATAGATATTCAATTCTTACATCTTGATTTCATAGGATTTAAAAAAGTGTTGAGAAAGTCTTGCGTAATTGTACACCACTCTTCTAAAGCAACTTCTTGAAGCATCCGAGGAGGAATTTAATGAGCTGAAATATTCGATGCTCTAAGGAATCAGCTCTTTAACTTTGGATCGTCGCGGCCCCTTTTTGTGTATCAACGTGACATCGCAGACACCCTAGATTTCGAGCATCCCTCTCCTTCTTAATATTCTTGATCAAAATACAAGTTCTAGTATAGGTGCTTTATTTGAGACTATTTAGTGATCTATTCCTACAATAGCACATCTTTCAATTTTTCCACCGAGAATTTTCAGTCTGCAAAAGCGCAGAATCTCAACGTTACATAAATGGCTCCACAGACTCCTAGAAAGGCACTGTGGTCCCCAGGGGTCCACTGACCACAATTTAAAAACCGCTGCTCTAACGTATTCCTCACATTCTCAATCAGATTCAAGTCGGGTGAGTAAGGTTGTAATGCCTGTCGGTTCCTGCTTCCCTCTGAAACCCTTTGTCTACCCTCAGACCCGACTAGGTGTGTGGGAGAAACTGAATAATCAACAGACATGATTCACACTAATTATTTTATTCTTACCAAAATATCAAACAACAAAATAACAATCTAATTAAGATAACAGGTCAGATAGTAGAGCTTGGAGGTGAGACTCAATAACCTGGGAATAATAATACGGAGCCTCAACTGATTCCACGATAGCTTAAATACGCTCAATATGAAATACATCGCACAGTAATAAGCTAATTTCTACTTAAATAAGGATCACGATACCTGTACATTTATGAAGTCCTACACTTGAACCTTGAAAGCAATCCTTATCTGGATTTAATCACCGTCGATTGGCCACTCTCAGTAATCTTCCATTGAAAACTCCAAATGCACTTAATCAATCCACGATCCTTCACTCTCCAACGAACCAACTAACTCGCCAACTAACTTCTCAAACTCTTGAATACAGAATTTATATAATATACCACTTAATTTGCATAAAAACGCTTTCCTTACTCGGTGAAGTTGGTAGATACTATTGTTTCCCCAGAAGAATCCGCAATGGGTTAGTAGAGCCGCGAATAGATCCGTCACAAGGTGGCTGATCTATTCGAGTGATATCTTCTTTTAGTAAGTGTTCTTATACCACATATGATCGATGTTCCCAAGAATCGTCATCCACTGAGCCAACAGCACGTTTAAGCAATCTATCTGGGATTCCAATACCTAGTATACATATTTCTAGTTACAAACCCTTCTGGAAAATATGCAGTTCGGTGTGGTCGTTCGTCATGATCCTACCCAAGGAATTCAACTGTGTTCGTAGAAGCTGGATATTTTACGGACAGGGGAGGTAAAGTTGTTTGTTTCTTCCTCTGTCTAGATCAAAGCACATCCAGATTCAGTGTTTAGTCTATAATTGAACCATTGATAAACAATACTCGAGCCCACTGTTCTTGACTCCACTGAACAGGAAAATGGCACCAGTTTAAATGGGTCACTCAGGAAGCTGCAGTGAGTGGGACATTGATTTTCTTGTGCACAGAATAACCATGCAAAACTTTCTCGCAGCAGAAGAACAGCTACTTCGATACCTGTGGAAACCTGAAGATCTAAAACAAATCTCTTGTAGTAGCTTTGTGGTTTCATTGAGCCATATAATGACAGAAGCAAGACTGTTGTTGCTCTTGGTCTCCTTTGACCAGACTCTTTCTACTGATTTATTGCTTAAAAAAAGGCTCCACGCCCTTGATATGACACTTTGCGGAATTATCCATTCTTTTCAGTCTGGAATTCGAACATGCGTTATATTGCACCCTACACTGTTAATTACCGAATTTGCATATTTCCAGTGTAAATGTCGGCATGAAAGTGCATTTTGTGTTAAATTGTATTTAATTAACATAAATAATTGCAGTATTTGTTTGCAACATTAACATAATGAGTATATTTTTCCCCATAAATCTCTTCTTTAATTTTAATGACCAGTGTACATTTAAATGTATAAAATTATTTTTTTTAAAATTTTGTCCAATGCATGGCTTTGTGAATTAACAATTCCCTAAAATGAATCAGATCTGAAAATATGTTCTTTATTACAATGTACTTTTTGTTTATATAATAAACCTATTTTAGATGCGCATCCATTTTGGTTTTATAGGATTATTTAAATTTTTCATTGCAACGCAAGCTTATAATTTGTGAATACAAATGTTTAGAAAATACTTCTAAGATGTTTTAAAACAGAAACACATCATACCGATATATTATGCTTTGAATCATATGAACTGAGTGTATAATATTTTCCTATATAAAACCTTAGTCCTTCTACTAAATATGCTTTTATTTACAAATTTAAGAGATTTATGTATATTTAAAGAATTCCATAAATTTTATGCGAATATTTATGAAGAAATATAAAATGTCTTAAAAATAACAAATCCTTGACGTTTCGAAAGGAGAAAAGGGGGAAAATATATTTACTTTAATCTGAAAAAGGTTTTGAAGTTTGAAAAGTCTAGACTTTGCAAGAGTTCTCACTTAAATGCATATAATTCATACGTTTTTGATTTTTCAAAAAATAAAAAGTATGAGAAATTGAGTGCTTTTATAAAGAAACATTTCTATTCAATTTTTATCAAAATTTTTCGTAAAATCTCTCTCAATGAAAGATATATATAATATAAAAAAATTCATTTTTCATAACATTTAATATAGAAATGGAGTGGTGTGACTATATATATAAAATAAAAAAGTATCTAAAAAATAATAATATGAGAAATGATTTAACTCTATACATTAGACTCATAAATCAGAATGTTGGAGATTAAAAAATTATAGTTTTAAAAAAAACTGTAAAACATCCTCTTATAGTTAATCGAACTAAGTTGTAACTTAAGCTTTTAGTCGCCAAATCTGGAAATGAATCTAAAAATTAGTCTCCAGATGGGACGGGATCTTAAAATGGGAAATCATTGATCCTGATCAGGACAATGGAACAAAATTATTAAATTATTGTACTGTCATCTGTCCTGATCTTTTAAAGTAGGGAAAAATTTTCAAAAATTCCTTTACATACAAGTGAAGCTTATAAAAAGGCTGTGACAGATTTATACGGGTTTCTTTCAAGAATTCCTTGGGGATTCATTTAGGGCCAGCATTCTTTCAACCAACTTTCTCCGAGGACATGAAAACGTGATTATGCAAATTAAGTTTAATATACATATTCTATATTCGCGAGTTTTGAATGTTAGTGAAGTGAGGATACATTGGAAGTGAAGTGAGAATAGCTTGGATGTGAAGTGAATAGATGAGAAGCAAGCAAACAGACAGTAATGCGTATACGTAAACAGTGTACGACGCGTGAAGTTGGATTATTATTGTGTCTGTGTTGAATATTGTGACAAATAAACAATTGAAGTGAATCATGTCGTCTGATCAATTAGTTCCATCAAACATCTAGCCAGTGTATAGGGAAGAAAGAATATAAATTCCTTACAGGGTGTTCATTAAAAATGAAGCATTTATTGAAATATTTGTGTTATAATTTATGTAATTAGTTTGTGTGTGTGTATAGTTGCTTTGAAAGCGGTGACTTTTTGTGTTAAATTTACATCCAGACGAAATATCTTATTATCATAAAATTTGAACAACATATTTCTATTTTTATTTATTAAAACACTTAAAGGTTTGATTATGGAAGATAAAAGTCATTTCTTTCAGGGAGGAAGTATAATTGTAGATACACAAGGGTGAGTAGAAAACACGAGAAGAAACATGCTTTTAAATAACTGGATAAGAATTGTATAGTAAAGATAATCAACATTTCATGGTAAAAAAAAAAAACATTTCAAATAACAAAAAAAAAGTCAGTTAATAGTTTAGAGATTTAGGAGAGAAAATTATACTGAAATAAGATCTATTTATAAGTCAAAGTCATGAACATGAACATCACTTATATTCAATGATTTCTTAAGACTAAAAAGCCTTGGGTCTCTATGCAAAAGTTGGCCCTGGCTGCAATTCTTGTAAGAAGACCGAATATAGCATAAAGTAGAACCTGCTTTTGTGCTGTCCTTTTTTATGCGATTTTATTTTTGTGCGATCCTTTTTATGCGGTATATGAATTACAACGGCTATGACCACACTGTAATGTTTCCTATCAAAGAACCAGTGACGAACGGAGAAATTTAGGGGCCCCGTAAAGTCAGGTTTTGCATTTAATATTTTATAAATTGGGTAAATACGTACTTGGCATTAGTCAGGCCTTGACCCCCCCCCCTCCCGAGAGGCAGGGGTTGCGGGGATGTACGTTATGCAACTGCAGTGCATATATGTACACATCAAGACGCTCGGTTCATTTGTTATAAACAGTCTCCCGACAATGCACGTTCAGTTGCTTTCTTTTAACGCGCCTACAGCTCGTGCTTGATGGATGACAAACTTTCAATGACAGTGATATTAAT
>BMAO01011289.1:0-13597 GCA_019973975.1 Trichonephila clavata
GTAAGTTCACAGTTAGAATGAAGATTAAATTGTATCAAGTTTTTTAATATTTTGTACTTAAAATTCCTCAAATGCCTTTGAAAGCGATCTATATCTAACTGCATGTAACAAATTTATTCATATCTTTATTGATTTCTTTTTTTAAAGTATTGTTGTTATTCGAAATAGTTAGCCTTAAACTGGTGCCTTTAATCGTGTATGATATATTTTAAAACTTTGTCTTTGATTATATTTAAGTTGTTTGTAACACATGTTTATGAAAATCATCAATGAAATCATGACAGTTATTATATTTACAATCATCTATATCAAGGGAAGAACTAGTATTGAAATTAAAGATAAATAGGACCTTAATTTTATTACATTTAAAAGCTTGTTTTACAATTACATTCCTAAGAAGAAAAAGTGACAAATGCCTATAAGTTACATAATAAAAAGTAACCTTATCCAAAATTTTATGCATGAATAATAAAGTGCGGTACTCTGTAATAGATTCCTTAACTTTATCAATATTTATATTGAATTTATTAACTAAAATTATTAATGTCTTTAATGATGTGCACTGCAGGACACACATTTAAGCAATCATTTTTTAAAATTTCTTTTAAGAATACAATTTCCTTTTTATTAAGACAAGACATGAAATATTTGATCTTCTTGAAATTAAAGTTTATTTCAAAATCATCAATAATAACTTTAATATTATCAATTAGAGATTTTTTATCTCTATTTTTCCTTTTAGTTATTTTGCTTCTAGAATTTCTTTTAAAATTATTATCTAAATTGGGAGCATTATAAAAAATTATTTATTATTACTCTGTAACAAAATTTGCGATGTGTTTTAGAAAAGTACATAACATTAAGGCCATATGCATATATTGTATGAAAACTCCTAATGAATTGATTTTACCACCATGATCTGTGCTTAGGATTTGGTATAATCTTAATAATTGACAAGTCAACATTTTTAAATTCATGCGTATGAAAGTTTCTGAGTTCAATTTTATTAGAATTACTTAAGTTTTTAACATCATTTCTATGTTGATTAATTATAATGTTAATAGTATTCGAAGTATGTCCTATATATTAACACTGGAAATTGAGAAAACTTACTCTGCTTCTCTCTTTCTTTCTCTCTCTCTCTCTGTCTTTTTCTATCTCTATCTCTGTATATATATATTTATACAAATAATTTAAAGAAAAAAACTGATATGCTGCCAGTTTCTGTCTTTTTTTATATTCATATCTAAAAATACTTCAGATTTAGGATGCAAAGAGAACAATGCATAGCTTAAAACTCGCGTGGAATAAAACGATTTCTTTCACTAAAAGAGTACGTCAATCAATCAAAAGCTTTCTTCCAGAATGTGACTGAATTATGAACTTAGAGGCTTTAAAATAAATGTTTTGAATTCCAGTCACAGATCATTTCTAAATGGATCTTAGTTAAGGTATCCGACTACTTGCGACAACTTTTTCTTAAAAAATGGAGATAGGGGAAATATTTTGTTGTTTTTAGATTTGTTTAGCACATATTTTTTTTAAATATGCTAAAACTAAGAAGATGAAAAGGAATTATTATTACTAAAATGGGTAAACATTTATAAGAAATAACATTAATGCGGCCTATTCTGTACCAAACGTTTATGAACAAATTTTCAATTTTTTAATTTTGACGCAATGCTATGTCATTCCTTTTTCAAATGACCTTCCGGATAAAATATTTTTTTAATTTTTACAAAACTTGAGTACTTTATCTTAGTTATTATACGAAATTACTTTAAAAAACAATGGTTAACATAAGGGACTGTAAATTTAGTAATAAAACAGTGATTGATAAATCTGAACGTTAAAACACTTCATATATTATGCAGAGCATACACAAAAAATTTAAGTTTTTCCAAAACCTTTTGAGCAATCTCTGGCCCCGTTTGAGCATTTTCAAAAAAACACTTTTCGGGTAAAACGCGTTTTAATGTATGATACCTTGCTTAAAGAGTAAAGGCATCTGCTTTTAGAAAAACATTTGTAGTGTTTTTTTCTAATAAACGGAAAATAATAAACTTGTTATTTTTGTAAGGCTAATAAGAGGGCTTATAAGTTAAAATCACAAAAAATAATGGTTAATTTTTGACAAAATTCACACACAATTTTAGGGTGGTCGGATATTTTAAATTTGTTTGAAATATGCATATTTCTCTTGAATCATTAGCTAATTTTATCCGCTGTCGGATATATGATTATTTTATTTATTTTTTTATCTTTATTTTTAGCATTATATATCTTTTCTAATCTGTTTATGCGTTATCATATGTGTTTAATTAAAACTAACTCAAGTTAAATAAAAGTCAAGTTGCAAATTTTTGCATCTCTGTAAATAAAAACTTCGGCACAATATTTTATTTTAAAGATTGCTCTGCGATACATCCCTCTACTAGAGTTAAATTTCAGTTATGGAGTCTCAGGGTTGTTAAAAATGTTTCGAGAGCACAAAATATGAACAATTTTCGACTAGAAATAATTCTTTGAAGTTAAAATGAAATAATTTATTCTTTTACACATTTTTTATAAAGTAATAAAGTTTCGAAAAAGTATAAAATGCCTAAAATATAATCATAATTTTAAAAATAATAAGCACATAAAAATAAGAAAATTTTTTGTAAGAAACAAATAGTAAGTATTACGACGCGCATGATATTTTCTGCAATAATAATTCTAATTACTAGCAATAAAGTTGATTTATAAAGTCAAATATATCCTTATTACATGTGGTAGCGATTTTATATAAATAGAATAAAAATAATATTTTTAAAAAATAAAATGTACATTTTAAAAAAAATAAAAAAATAATTTTTTTGAAATTTTTCAAAAAATTACAAATATGTAATACTATAAATAGATAGGATTTAAAGATTATGATAGAGTTTATAATTCTGTAAAGTTTTATGCATCAAAGTATGATAGTTTTTGAAACGCAATGCGCGTACGTGAAAAAAACACAAACTGAGAAAAAGGCTTTAAAGTTTTTAATTGAATTTGTGGAAATAAATTTTAACACTTACATGCTAAAATGCTCCAGGATCATACGATATGCCTTCCTGTTGCTCAAACAGCTCAATTTCTTTACTCTTTTTAATTTTTTTGGCTCTGCGAGCTTCAAACGATGATGCTAAGCTCCTCTTTCTTGACGTAAAGATTCGACGATTGTCACGTTCAGCCAGGGACACACAAACATTTTTGTTAATTTTTAAGCCAAATTTCTCTAAAATAGTAATAAGTATTTGATTTCCATCATTAAAAATGCTGGTTGCTAGATTTGCAGCAATCTCTGCAATCTGAAGGCTAGAATCAATCGTCTTAAGACAAAACTTCCAGATTAATGAATTTAAACTTTCATTAGGATTATGTGTCTTATCTCCTAAACAATTCTTCAGGAGTGCCAGATGAGATAAGTCTGCAAATACAGGCTTAATTACATCTCGAACAGCTTTGGCAACTGAGGGTTTGTGTTTATAATTATGTAAATTATTATTAATTGCAGCATTATACTTACACCATGTATTTGAATTTGTAGGACAAAACCAGTGCATCGGTTCATCATCGGTGCTGCAAGAATGACCCCAAACAGCCCAAATGGCTTTCCGCATTTCCTTTACACTAGTAAAATTGTATCGAACAGCATTACCATAGTAATGCGCAAGCTTATCAGTTAAACTATCAGTTAACCTACATTTACGGCCTATAGGTTTACCATCAGATAACTACTTTTTACCATATACTAATTTAAGCTTCCTAAGTCTTGTACACATTCTCTTTCACACATTGCCTACACATTCTATTTTCTGAATAAGATGACCATCACCGTATGGCTTGTTTTCAGGAAGGGCATTGAATGTTTTTGTGTCGCCATCTCCTATATAGTGGGAATATTTCAGGTTGTGAAGCTTTTCTGATCGATTAAAAATCCTCAATATGCCATCCACCTCCATCTTACCAGCAGAACCAGAAATATTTTTTTCTATATGAAATATTTGTGCTCTTCGCCATTTTTTGTACTTCATACCAATATTTATCCTCTTATAACGGTCGCATCCTTTGCAAAATGAGGACAACACTTCGCGATCCAAAACCTTACTTGTTTGGCCCCTATTACAGTACATACTCCAATCAACGATGAATGTTATCTCGTCTTCGAATTTCCATATCACCACTTACCGTTAAAATGTTACCAGGTGACGAAGAAATATTTTCGACAGCTGCCATTTTCAGGCTTTCTTCGGGCACTTCCTTCGTAATAAGTGAAATTTAAGTATTAATAACATCATATGATTTTTGTTCAACAGGATTAGGAAGACTCATCATAGTACAAAAGGTTTTTAATGACTCTAGACCTTGGCCTATGCATCTCATTGCTAAAACAGGTCTTTGGTTAATTTCTGGAGCATTATTTTATTCCAGTGTTTTCACAGCTTGAAAAGTACAAACACTTCCACAGTTTTAACAATTTATTTCAAAATTCGAACATAAACCACGAGTTGATTTTTCATTAATTGTTAATGGTTTATGACATTTTAAACAACATGACACTGACAAAATAGAGCTAAAGTTTGAAATAAAATTTAAAAAACATGATATCCTTTGAAGTTTTCACTTACCTTTACAAGATTTGACTTTAATCAAGCCTGAATTCCTGAGTGTATTTGACAAGAAGCATCTTTCATTTCTGCACTTACCTGTATCTTTCATTTCTGTAATATGTGAATGATTTAATGTATTTTTTTCTTCCCTCTAAATCTTCTTTTATTGGGGCGTTTGCCCAAAGGACTTTTCTGAGTATTCATTAATCAAATACTATCAGTATAAAACAATAAATATCGATTTAGATAAGTGTTTTCAAAAAAACGTGTATTCAAATAAACACAACAGAATGAATGTGTTGAGTTGCAAGCTTCCTTCTGATGCAGTCAAGCGTTTAAAATATTTCATGAGGCTTATTAAAAACAGAAAAATGAAACGTATACAGAAATCAAAAATAAGTGGGCGTGGCATGTTTCCATTGAAAAGCTGATATGACTAAATTGCTGTTTTGAATTTTTTGAATAACTTTCGAAGTTTTTGGAGTATTGTCACGTGGTTGGTATCAAAATGTTCAGAAGAAAATGAAGAACAACATATACTTTTTTCGAAAATTCGAAAAATCAAAAGGTTAACACCCCTGAGACCTCTTTAAAATAAAGGAGCTCATTTGTCACTCGTTGAGAAACTGTTGGGGATATGGGAGGCCTAAATATTCTGGTTAAAGTGGTTCGACTTATTATAGACAATCTATATACTTTCAACGAGTCCCCTTCCATATTGGATTGAATGGTAATGAGATAGCCAATAGTTTGGCCAAGTCTGTAACTGCTGACACTTTGCGGGGTGACACTTGTATAACTTTTGCAGAATTCTCCTTTATTAAAAGAATAGAATTAAATGCACTTTGGAGAATATCCTCTGCTCACTCTTGCTATTTTATGAAAAAAACCTCGTTGCTGTCACCATTTTAATATTCTTAGAGATCAGCAGACGACTCTATCGCGCTTTTTTAGTGGCTACATCAAATCTTTTACTTTTCAAGAGGGCCGGAAAGTCTTTCCAGATTGGCATAGACGCAAGAATGATCAGGCCTCCCCCAGTCATATACTGAATTGTTTCAGTTTTACTTTTGACAAGGTTTTAGGGAATAGTGTTTTATTTCTGGATTTTTTTGGGTTTTTTTATGGATGTGGTGTAACTGAGCCACACCATCTGGGACAAGAAACAACAACTGCTCGTTTTTTGGCGTGATTTTTAAATTGAGTCAAACAAATCGTTAGCCTACTGTTCGATGAAATCACTCCAATTTTACTAAATTTCACAATTATTTAACGGTAAAATTCATAGCTTACCAAGATCAGCTTTGTTCCAAATTAAGTAACATTAAGGGCACTTGCACATTATACCATTGACCAATTTTGCAAATTCAACAGAAGAAACCAAAAACCCATCATTTTATGAGCGAATATCATGTTTGTAAATGTGTGAGAACATGTTTTCACAATTTGCTAAATATTGCGACATTAAATAACGTCTCATCAATTGGGTAATTGTGGTTTACGATATAATACTTAAGTTTCACATCCTTTATACACGAAATAAATTATAGGTACTTATTTGATATCGGTACGTTACGGAATTTTCCGACAAATTTTTGTAAAAGTTCTCCAAGTTAAGGCACTAACAATAAAGTATGATAACCATTTCATTATGAAGGATCAAATTCAGAAGAATTGTGGTCATAATCAGTTTAATATATTGTTTTAACACTCAAAAATCATAAAGAGGCGTAAGAACTCTTATAATGATTGGTACTTGAGTATAATCCCAACAATCACCAATTCTATCAATAACTCGCCAAGTTGGCAACCCCAATTTCTTATGTATCATATGCGCTGCATTGGCGACCAGGTGCTTCGTTTCATATAATGTTGGCAAGTGTTTGCGATAATACGTAAGTACCTAATTATTAATTATCTAGCTATTCGTTAGTTATTCATTCTTTGAAACTCATGAACAGTAACCCAAAGTTTTTTTTTATTCCCAACCTCTCACTAAAACTAGAATAATTTAAAAATCTCCATTGTTGTCATTTTGCAACGTAAGTTTCTAAAAACAATTTGTAGAGGATGAACAACTAACATTAACATTAGACAGGTTGCTAAGCTTCAATGTTGTGCGATTACTAAGCAAGCCGAAAACGAGGGGTTATTAACTTCACATTTATATGTATAGAAACACAAGAACTGTTGGCGATGGACTTCACACTAGAAATGGGGAGAAGCGTAATGATAAGAAATTGGCTCCGAATTTTACTCTTTTTAATTCTAAAAATTACTTTCAAAAATTTCCATAATTTTTGAACATGGATTTGTGCAATCATAAAAATCAATAACGTTTTTAAAAAAAATCTCAACAAATCAGAAATTTTATCAATCATACTCTATGGCAGTAAAATCTCTTAATATAATTTTAATTTTAGGAATTTGAAGTAGGAATTATATACTTAAGCATAAACCTTGTGACAGTTATCGGTCGGCAAAGTTCAATTGTATGCTTGAAATTAAATGACTGTAATAGCCAGGTGGTCAATGCATCGGATCACGGCTAGCGTGCCATGAGTTCGAGCCCAGTACCACTGAATACCCGCCGTGTAGAGAAGCCATGTACGTTAAATTTGTCGAGACATCAAATGTCATTCTTGGGTGTGGTGTGGTAGTAGGAGAGGGGGTACCACTCAGGTGTTGTCCACGTCACTGATCATGGTTCAAACTACGCGGTTCCCTTGTGTAGCTAAGTAGTGTGATGTCAATTTTCACTCACTCACGCTTGAAACTAATCGCCAAAGATTTTACGAGTTATAGAGATTTATCAAAAATCACCCAAATCATATTTGCCGAACATTTTCTTTCGACAGAAAAAAAATTAATTCGTCAAAGATCTTTAGTTTATTAATTCGCCAAAGGTCGTCAGTGTGATTTGAAATAACTATTATTTATTTTTGGTAAAAATGATTCAAATTTAATTATTAAAGCTTTGAGAAAAGATGTGTTGAAATAGTATTCTTTTGAAAAAGTTCGTTCTTTTGCAAAAATTTTAATTTCAAAGTAATCTAAAACTAATTATTTAGTTATGTCAAAGAAGTATGAATCCTTACTTGTCATAAGCAAATAACTCCTCTTCAAGTAATAATCCCTTAGTCACCAATAAAAATGTATGAAAGCATTCCACATTTGTTATGTCTTTTTAGTTTCTAAGCAATATAATTATCTGTGTACAAAAAAAGACTACCACCTGTATGTCAGAGAGATTGCGTGGTGCTAGAGCAGATATCCATCGCGAACTCTTTTTAGATCCTATTTACCAATGGATCATTCATTTCTTCCATTAAAGGTAAAGTCGAAGTTATTGTAGTGGCAATTTAACAAAATCGATCTGTAAGTCTCTTTTCTGTAAAAAAAGTTATATTGTCCGATTCGTAAAGTGCAGCTTTTTGGAATAATTAAAAAAGTTATCAAAAATTCCTGTATTGTAGAACTTTGCTCAAGGCATTTGCATAAAACTCCTTTCGAATGGATTCCTGCCCTTTGTGAAATTGTGGGCAACGAAAAAGCGGACTTATTGCCTATAAAGGAAACTTTGACATTGAAGGACATTTCTTTTCATGTGATTAAATTGTGGACAAATTTGACTTATAAAATTGTTAACACATATGAGTCAACGCGTTATGGATCAGAAATGAAGAATCCCGGAAAGAAGAGCTGTGTCCCAGTTTCCAAAGATCATGAAAGCTATTTGCGATGGCTTTCAACAGAAGCCTTATCAGACAGGACTATTTTTGTTCACAATCTCTACAGAGTTAGACTTATCAGACATTTTCAGACATAGGCCATTTTCAGACATCAGCCATAGCTGACTCTGATCAGCCTAAGGCCTGGAACAACTGTGTTATACTTTCTATTTTGAGGATATTGTTAAAAAGAATTGGAGGACCAATGAACAAAAGGCTTAGGCACAATTGTTATTAAATAAAATTGTATTCAAAAATGAAACGCACATATAGTCTTAATACCTTCGCGTATTAACGGACCTCTACAGAAATATTTAAATTATTTTGAATAGTAATGGAGCCTCCCACGGACAATTTTTCTTCGTGAAGGATCTATACGGGTTTTCACTAACCTCTTCTTTTTCTCTTTAAATCAAATTATTTATTTCAACCAACCTTCATCGAGAGACTAGCGTGATTTATGTAAATAAGGAATATTATATAAATTCGGTTTTCGCGAGTTGAAAGGAGCTAAGCAAGAGGAAGTGAGAAGTCAAGTTAATTAAAATAAAGTGAAGAGAGTGAGAGGTCGACACGTAGTTGTCGACAAGTTAAGCGGGGTTGATACGTTTTGATGTGCGCCAAGAGGAGCGGATTAGAAGATTGAAAAGCAGTAGAATTAACTATTACGGAGCGTGGAGTTTTCGTCAATTCATCCATCTAATTTGAGTGCCTGAAATTCTCCGTGAAGGATCGGCAGCATTAAAGCATCAGGTATTGTCATTTTGATTAAGTAACTTCTGATTATTAGTGTGAGGCGTAGTCGTAAATGTGTGCGTTTAAGCTGTCTTAGATTCAGTTGAAATTCTGTACTATTTTCCCCGCTTGTATATATCTCACCTCTACACTCTACTCTCACTTATATACTTTAACTAGAATTGTGTTGTGTCTGTTATTACATATTGATAAGAATCAATAAATCTGTTTGAATTGGAATAATGTCTTTCGATCATTTAGTTCCTCCAAAAAAACATCTTGCCAGGTTTTCAGATAGACAGGAAGGTAGTAATGTAAGGGTCACCACAAATTGTTATTTTGAAACTTATAATATCTAACAAGAAGCATTACATCGCATTTTGTAGCTTTGAAATGCGCAATCAATCAAATATCTTAGCCCATAACAATGATTAACAAATTTAAATAAACATCAAAACATACAACGTAGACAGATTGGATTAAGCAATGCATTATATTTGAAATATATACAGCCATTTGAACAATTCGAACCCAGTTCAATTAAATTTCTATTTCATGCCTGTCTAAGTCGATGTGTATAAAACTAAGTTCCTGTAATTAGTGCAAAATTTAAATTCGAACAGCTGAACATTTCAGAAGCAATCGGCTGAGACTAACAAGCTGCTTTCAATGACATTGATTACGTTGATTAAAAAGGGGTGCGCTGTATTGAATTGACGTTCTTGAAATCGAACCTCTCTTAATTATGATTCCAGGTACTGAAGTTTCGATGAGACCCTGCATCCCTGACAACGGAAACGATTATCATGCAAATTGGCCCTCCCAGAAGCAGTTCTTAAGACTATCATCTTAACATGAAATCAATGCTTGACATAAGGAGGAATGTAGTGGGAGAGAAAGGTCATTTAAAATCTTCACTTCGATTCAAATATATAGGACATGACTTATTTTTTTTTAGATGCGTTAGTGGGGCTTTCAGTAAGATCCCTAGCAACTCTCTCTTAATTTATTAGTTAAAGCTTGTAAGTTCATTGCATATAGTTTCAAAATACATTATGTGGGGAAAAGATATTATTTTCTAAATAAATACAAAGTTATTTCTACATAATACTTCATTTAACTAGTTGGTATACCCGTCTTCGTAGGGTAGAACTAAAAAATAAAACAGTAGAGATTGAAGAATAAAAAGTCTTTAATGTCCTAATTGCAAATTAAGTAAAAAAAAAAAGCTTTTAGCATATCTCTGCCCTACAAAAAATCTTAATTGCCGTATTTGGAGGTATAATAACTGAAAAAATGAGTTTTTTTATAAACACCTCCGTAACCCCCTCGTGGGTTGATTTTTTGAAAACTTTCTTCGAAGCTGATCTCTGCTCAGCAAAAGTAAAATGTTTTCCTCATTTCAAGGTTTTAAATTTAGTAGTCCATTAAAGGGAGTTTTTCTAAATATGAAACAACCTTATAAAACAGATTGATTTTTTCAAAACCATTAATTAGCAGATCTTCTATTCCGTGAAAGAAACATACCAGCTAAATTTCAAGTATGTAGGTTCTGATAGTACGAAAACAGGAGTTTGTATTCATAATGCCAATTTAAAACCCTTGTCAACCCGATGGGAGTCAATTTTCATAAAAGTCTCATTTGAACTCTCATCTCACCATGAAAGGAACATACATACCAAATTTCAAATATCTACGTCAAATAGATAAAAACATGAATATTTATCTATAACAAATTATAATCTCTCGCAACCCCACCCCCTTTGGGTGTCGATTTTAGTAAAACCTTTCTTTGCGAATCTCTACTTTATGAAATGAACACTCTTACAAATTTCAAATCTGAGAGTCTAATGATTCAAGAGATATTGTGACGAGTGAGTGTAAGTGAGAGAGAGAGAGGAGAGAGTTGTTTTACTTTATACACTGCATAGATTAAAACATAGGCCAGTATATCCAACCCGTGGCACATGGGCCGCATGCGACCCAATTGAAGTTCTAACTTTCTATATTATTTTAAACATTTGTACTGTAGACGGTTGAATTAAAAAAAATCACGTTTTGACCCACCTCCACCTAAGTTAATGTTGGCTAACTGAAAGCAATAAATTACAATCTTTGATGAACAATTTGACATCTTAAAAATACATTTAATAAGCAAATTGTCCAATCAAATGGTCTTGTCAGAAAACGATGAATTTAAATGAGCTAAACTAGAAGTTGCAAGGTGATCACCAATTGTTATCAAGATATAAAAGCATTTGCAACAAAGCTTCAGCCTTATGAAAATCAATTGTGGTCAAACAATTTGATTAATTTCCCATTGATAAAATGACTATAAAAGGTACTATGAAAATACCTCTTAAACTATTTTACGGAAATCGGAAAATCATTTGAAGAATTTTATACCAGATTCTCCTACATACAAAAGTTGGAGGAAATGTTTACAATATTTGTAGATCAATTTAATGTAGAGGTGAAATTAGTACCACCAAATTTAAAAATGGAGCTTAAATAATTACAATCAAGCATCGAGCTAAAACGCCTGTGCGAAGGGAATAAGATTGAATATTATCAAAAATATATACTCGAAGATAAATTACCAAATATTTAAAACGAATGGTTATGCGCATTATATCAAAATTTTTTTTAATTGAAAACATTTATGAGCCCCGCGCACCACACAATGTATCACACGGGGACTTAGAACACAAAAAAGTAAAGATATTACGACACAAACATCCATGCCTTCTCCGCGATTTGAACCCCTACGGCATCGCGGCCAGCGTCTCTAACAACTATAACGGATTGGCTACAATGTAGAGGTGACTATCACATTTGGAACTACTTATCGCTGCGAGGTATTTTTTCTAAATTAAGCCTTGTAAAAATAATGTATCATAGCAGGTTGCTCATGTAAACATGACCAATCAAATACGATGCGTGCGACTAAATTATCGTTAGCATTAAAAAAAATCTCAAGTAAAATACAAAACAAGTGTCGCATTAATTGTAAAATAATAAAATATTTTGAATGCTGTACGAAAAAAACGTTTTAAATGTTGCACGAAATAAAACATTTTGAATGTTGTAAGATAGTAAAATATTTTGAATAATTTGTTGTTTTATTTTGATATGTGAGGCCCACCTCAGTTTAATAAATTTTTACTCGGCCCACCAACTGATTTGTGGTGGGCACCCCTGACTAAGACAATAGTTGGAAAAGTAAACAAGATCTAAATAATTAATTAAATTGATAAATTTTGGGATGTACAACAGCAAAGTTTCCGTTATATTGCACCCACCAACAATTAATGTTTTAAGACTGCCGTTAGACTCCGATTTAAATAAAGACCAGTCGTGAATCGAGATTGATGCAGCTAAGTCCGTTGAGGCTCAAAGTCTTTGTTCTGACTGAGAAGGGAAGATTGAACAGTGGAGTACTACAGTCCGAATGTCGTTTTGGTCAGTTAATCGTAGTCCACAATTACGAGAGGTTTGTTCCTAATAATCTTCATGTTTAATCTAAATTCGACAATAATAATATCATTCAGTCAATTCCGCTCAATGTGTACTAGGTTTGATCAAAGTGTTTTCAGCAAAGTATCAAACGATTGACGTACAAAATATTTTAAGAGTTTGATTTTGTTAATTACTCAGAATATTTAACCATTTCACGAAAAGACGCCGTTTCTTGAAATGTTCCCTATAAATCGGTCTATATAAATTTGTTCTATATTTTCATTCAATTTATAAATTATATAAAGGTGTCATTAAAATAATGGTATCAATGCATAAAAAAGAAGACATGATGATAACGTTTTTGATTTGGAGCACTACAACCCATAAATTTAATTTACTTCAATAACGTGAACATTGCATGACAAAAGAGTACAAATATTCCTTATAGACTTTAAACCGTTTCTCAAACTGTGGGGCGCAATCCCTAGGGGAGGGGTGATAACTCTTCGGAGGGGACGATATTGAAATTCGAAAACAAAAGATTATTTTAAAAAATTATTCATTTTCTGAAAATAAACAAAGTACATTCTAACATAATAAGAAATAAAATACACATTTAAAGTGATATAATGCACTTATAAATGTATCAGTACTGTACAATGTATTTTATAATTAATTTAACACTACTAAGTTAGAACATGATTAATCATTACCAGGGACCTCAGGGGTATGTCATACATAAAATTGTATACAAAAGTTAACAAAATAAAAATAAATCCCTCAAATGCGATTAAATTTTCGCGATTCGCTCCCCAATGTCACCGTTTTTTCGAAAGCACGCATATGGGATGTATGGGGGAGGGAGGGATTAAAATAAGCAAATTCTCTAAATAAGTAAATCCTTCGTAAACACTATTCAGGTCTTTTTGTTGTATTACAAATTCTTTCGATGAATTTATGAACAGCAGATTACAGAAAGACGTATATATACGTCCGGGGCAATTCATGCTATGGCGTTCGAGTTATTTACATACA
>BMAO01011290.1:0-19424 GCA_019973975.1 Trichonephila clavata
TTTATAAAAAAAAAAAACTTGGAAACTTTCATAATACTTTTTATTTTCAATTTCAAAATAACAAGCCATTACAAATATATTTTGGTAGTTTTTTTTTTTATTCTGTTTAAAATCCAAACTTGATTCAACGAATCTTGAAAATTTAAATAATGATGATTTAAAAAGAAAATCTGAAATTTCTGATTTCCTGTAAAAAAAAAGAATTGCAAGTAAGTGAAGCAAGACCTATGGAACATTTTATGTTAAGAACAGGTTTTTCTGTTTACTGCACACTGGACAGAGATCATTTTGAAGATAAACTACAGATAACAATTTAGTTTTCATGTGGTTTCACACGTAGTTATTTTAGAAATGCCACTGGGCTGTTGCCGCATTCCCATCTGTCCCCCCCTCCGCCGTTTCAATGTTGATAATTTTAAAAAAATTTACAAGGGGTTTGTAATGAATGCCCCAACGTTTTAAGCGGCACTGAATTTCTCCTGGGGAGTGATATGCACAATACAAACTAGCGCCATCTGTCATTCAAAATGGAGGGATTAAAAGCAAAAACATATAAGGGGCTCTTACTGCTTGAAGAAAGCTTAAAATTAATAACTTGTGGCAAGTAAATGATTTCCAACATTTGTATACAATCCTCTTTAAATCGAAACTTTTTTTTTCAAGTGAACCAAAAATTAAAATTTAATGTTGTGTTCTTCTTTCTCCCTACTTAACTATCATTTGTTCACAAACACACAAAATGTTACTTGTTAATTGTTGAATAATTCTTAGATAAAAATTCACAACTCAAAATTGAATAGAACTTCTGAACAAACCTTTTATTCCAGAGTTCTGTGTGCATTCTCTCTTCTTACACACTAGCGCCATCTTGCGACAGAATATTATTTATTCACTTGTGACAAGACAATAAGGAACAAAAAAAAAATACTATTTGACTTAATTTAATAAGGAATATTCAGGTACATTACGCTCTGAACGTTGAACTTATAATGAAAATAATTGTCACAATTTCATACCTGAAAATTTATCGCATTAATGTGATCGCTTCAGCTCGATAACCCTTATATGTACGTTTTTCAATACTGAGTTTAATCTTTATTTCCATATACACGCAATAATATATTTTGCAGTAATCCTGTGTATCTATTAAGAATAAAATATTCATTGCAACTTTTTTATGTGATAAATAATATCTTATTCTAATTCATTTGTGCTGTTCTTTATTGGTACCAATTATTTTGGTTATTTTTCTAATTTATTGATCATATTTTTAACAAATAAGGCTGACCTCATACAGTTAAAGTTACTGAGAGAAATTTCATGAAAACCAAATAGAGTGCGTCCAACTCGATTCTTCAAATTATATATAGTACGTATTTAAAGTAAACATTAAAATTGGTAGAATTTCAAGGGATTTTTATGTTGATTAAAGTGATTGAAATTATTGTAAAAGATTGGTGGAAAATGATAATCTATTTTCTTCATCTTGATCGATTATTTAAATACTAAATAAAGTCTAATATTTTAAAATAATTTTTTTCCTCCAGTGATATTAGATCACAATATGAAAATTAAAATGCATGTTTCTATATTTTATCTATGGTAAAAAATATTTATGCCTTGGAAAATTTTGCTCTACAATTTATTTAATTTTGCAAAGTTATTTGATTTGTTAGTGCCATCAATTATTTCCTTTTTAACAATTAATACTGATGTCTTTTCTATCAAGATTCGAAAGGAATTGCGAAAGTGAATAAAAATCAATGGATTTTTTCCTCATAGAACACGTATTAAAATCCATTCTTCCAGCCGCAATAATGAAACATAAAATTGTTCTTTGAAAAAATTAAGTGTTAAAAATTTAATTTTAAGTGCTCTAACGGCACCATTTTCATCAAAACAAATGTTTGTGTGTGAATCCCCCCTTCCCACCTTTGCCTTTTTGATATGTAACATCTTTACTCTCGGTTGCTAGATATATGTAGGAGTGATTTCGTGAAAAGGGACGGAAATGCGTAACACGAAAACGGGGGAAGCGCGCTGTTTGATTTGACCAATTCATATCGCCTTGGGGTGTCTCTTCGCTAGCCTCGTCTCGGGGTCCAACTCTAATAGCAATTAAGACGCCCGCCTACCGCACATACCAGCAAGTCTTATTATACTTCTTCCAGAATAAACTTGTGATTCTTACGCTCAAATGTCAAAGTCGCAGGGCTCGCTGTGTGTTAAATCTGAGGATATATTTATACATGTGTAAACTATATATTAACAATTATATTTCCTGTTAAGCGTCTGACAATGCTCATCACTCTTAAAAAAATTAGGAGTAAGCAATGTGGAATTATTTGAAGAAATATTTAAGTGCTTATCATTTTCATACTTTGAGGTTAATTCCTGTCGCTGCCAATATAATATTTTTAATTGTGAGTAAAAAAGATTTCTCGATTAAAAAAACTAATTAAGTAGACGGAGTTTTTTTATTTCCTCTGATATTTCTTATTATTAAGCATGCGCTTGACGGTGTCTCTTCGCTACCCTCGTCTGGGGGTCCAACTGTATTAGCAATTAAGACGCTCGCCTACCGCAATACCTGCAAGTCTTGTTATTTTGGTAGTCACATACATTTCTCCGAATCAAACAATTAAAAAAATTAAAGATTTCCTGCATTTTGTACTTTTACCGTATACCGAAGGTGGTCCTGCTCTTTCTAAAAAAAACTATCACTCGCTTCCCATGATTTTGAGTGGTGATTTTCACGTTAACTTCAGTTTAACAGAAGCTGAGCCGCTCATAGCTTTTCTGAAAGATGAACTCAAGCTCGAAATGAACACTAATAATCGAAATGTTTCGACAACTAACAGTGGTACTGATATTGACGTCGTTTTAAAGCGATTTTTAAATACTTTGAAATCACAAGTATATGTGTCATACTTTAGTTTTCATAAATCTATTGTCTCCGCTCTTCCCCAAATTGAACCATAGTAAATATTTTTGATAAAGAAACTGCATTACTCCTTGTGTTAATTAAATGAAATTTTCATTAAAGATATAATTATTCGATAGAAAATTGTTTCCAGTCATAACCGATTCATTTCTTTCAGGATTCAAGTCACTACTGCGTATTTACCATGATAACAAGTCAGATGTTACACTTCATATGCGACTACTGTAAGACTCGTTTTTCTGTTTTTTTTTAAATATTATATCAATTGAAATCGCGTTTTATTTACCTGTTATCTGCATATGTGTGAGTGTTACTAACACACACAAAACAGAAACCTCTCTGTGCTGGTGTTAGTAACAATTATATATTCATATTTAAAAACAAGCAAGTGAGTGAATATTGACGTCACACTGTTCAGCGTTAGGCCACGGGATCTCGTCATTTTGAGTCATGATCAAGTGACGAGGACGACACCTGAGGCGGCCCCCTCTCCTGACTAACACACCACACCTATGAGAGTAGGTTTGAGCTTTCGACAGTTTAAGCGTGCATCGCTCCTAAACACAGCGGGGGCTCAGCGGTACAAGTCTCGAACTCATGTCACACCGGCCACGTGTCCATTACTTGATCACTAGGCGACCGCGGTCACATTTAAAATCTACAACAGCAAAAGAGTAAAAGCTTTGGTTGGAATTGTACAGTTCTAGAAAATCTGCATAGCATGCATTACATGCATATGCATGTACAATGCGTTCTGCCTCGGATTCGTGTTGCAAATACCAAAAGACCAGGCAAGGAGGAATGTTGTACAAACATGGCATACCTGGCTTACCAAATGTTATATTGAACACGCTATGAAAACCACATACCGTAAAATCCAACGTATAACATGCACCCATACTTTCAAGCCGCATTTTTTAATTTTTAAGGTATATTCGCCGTATAACCGCACCCCTTTTTTTACAAAGGAACCTGAATACTGCGTAAACAATGCTTGTATATTTGAATTTATTTGTTTGAGTTATTATCCCAGAATTTTAAAAAAAATATCATACTGTTAGAATCAGAATCCTTTAACTTCATTCGTTATATCATTTCATCCAAATATATAGCATTCCGATCTATGTAGAAGTTGAAATTTTCTTATGCTCCTTTCTTTTTTTTTTTTTTTTTTGGATGTGTAACATCTTTTCTCTCGGTTGCTGGATATTAGTAGGAGTGATTTCGTGAAAAGGGACAGAAATGCGTTACAGGAAGTTGGGGAAGCATGTGCTATTTGATTTGACCAATCAGCGCGCTTCGTGGTGTCCCTTCGCTACCCTCGCATCGGGGTTCAAATCTAGTAGCCATCAAGCTGCCAGTCTTTTTTTATGTTAAAATTGGCATTTCAAAAGATTCGAATTCAAAAACTCGGTTTCATATTTTCTTGACTCTAAATCCACTTCGCATATATCAGCAAGTCTTATTAGACTTCATCCAGTTATAATCTTGCGATTCTTACGCTCAATTGTCAAAGTCTCAGGGCTCGTTGTGTATGAAATATGAGGACAGTGATTTCGGTTATCAGTTACATTTCTCCGAAACAAACGGTTCAAAATATTACAGATTCCCTGCATTTTGTACTTTTATCATACACCGAAGGTGGTTCTGCTCTTTAAAAAAATACTATCGCTCACTTCCCATGATTTTAACATTAACTTCAGTTTGGCAGAAGCTGAACCGTTCATAGCTTTTTGGAATGATTAACTCAAGCTCAAAATGAACACAAATCGAAATGTTTCGACAACTAACAGTGTTATTGTTATTGAAGTTGTTTTTCAACGGTTTTTAAATACTTTGAAATCACAAGTATATGTGTCATATTTTAGTTAGAAGACCATTGTCTCCACTCTTCCACAAACACAGCAAGAATAGGTATTTTTGATAAGAAATTGCATTACTCATTGTGTTAATTAAATAAAATTTTCATTAAAGATATAATTATTCGATAGAAACTTATTTCCAACCCTACCCGATTCATTTTTTTCAGAATTTTAAATATTCTTGCGTATTTACCACGACATGTCCGATGTTACACATGATACTACTATTGTAAGACTCGTTTATTTATTTTTAGTGTTTGTATCCTTGTCATGACCGGCGTATAACGCGCACCCGTAAATTTCGATCTTATTTTTTGTGTTTACTCCTCATAATGCGTTTCTTGGAAAGACCAAAAATAGCAGTAAAAGTGTTGAAGGCCTTTTGTGGAGTATAATTCCAAAAGAAATTTTGAAATTACCGTTTGATACGTTCTTAGCTGTATTTCAGTTTAATGACGTGTCAAGAAAGACTTTTTTTCTAAATCAGAACATTTAGAAATTTCAATGGTTTGTTTCGTTGTGAAAGAATTTTCAACAGTTGGCGAAGAAAGAACTATCGACACGTTGATGCATTCATTACCAGCTGCAAAAACAGGAGAAAAACTCAGAGGACTTACAAAAGGATATTGTGCATTGTCTAAGAAAAAGGAAGGAATTACGTATAAACGAGGAAAATTTTAAAGCAACATGTAAATGTTAATATTGAGAAAAAAGTATTTTCAAATTTAAAAATGTTTTACGTGAAATGTATGTGTGTGTTTCCCTCCCCCCTTTTTTTTTAGAAAAATTCTTAAACGGGGATAGTGCTTGCTCAAAAAGTTTTAAAAATAATTAACTGAAATTTTTGAAGGGATATCTTCCTTAAGCACGTTCTGCTGATGAGTTAACTTAAATGAAGCGTTAGGTTCGGGTGTGTAACGGGCTACTCGGCCTGTTTCGTCTTCAGCCAGAAATCGTGCTCGGACTAGGCTGTCTAGGTTCAATAGTCCCCGACATACACACTCTTAAAAAGAAATCATGTGACCAAAGGAAGGACGTTTCCCCTAGGTTTTAAGTAAACCCAGCCTTCCGTTTTGTGTGCTTATATAGTTGGCTTATGTTCCCACGTGTATTTATTACTCAGGATGTACCAATTAAAATAGCCATAAAGAAAGGTACAATATTTATATTATAGTGTAACTTTATTTTTGTGTCATATTGAATTTTTATGCCAGCTTCCCTATTTATTTGTAAATTTAAGATATTTGATTTTCTATGAGATATTAGTGCTCAAAGGTGAAACTACTGTTTTTGTTTTCTATCAAAACTTAATTATGGTAAGATTATTAAAATTTTATTCAAAACTTAACCTAAAGCTGCACGCAATTAATAATAATGCATCGTTATTGCTGAGGGCCGCCCAACTGATAATCCAATAAACCTGGAGAACCATACGTTTTGGTTTCTCAAAAGAGAAACAGTTGACGCAAATTTCCAAAAAGGCAATCTGTAGGGAATTTTTTTAAAAAAATCAGATGATATATTTCAATAGAAGTGTAGCAAGTTTATACGTACATAGCTGGTTATTGGGTTCATAATATAAAATTCGAATGCACCGATTGCAAATATATATTTGTTGTATATAAAAAAAAAGTCGGCTCAGAAAATGTTGAACGGACAAAATGTTTGAGACTTCTGGATGGCAGAGGTTTATATATATATGTAAAAAAAGACCTAAAGATTTTATTATTAAAACCATTTCAACGCAACATTTTATTTTTAATCTGTTTATATCGAAAAAAATTCGGGTCAAAATATCTTAAACTTGATTGCTAATTATCTTGCTTTACAAGCATAACGGAAGCATGTCTGGAATTTCATGGATTGTGCATTCGTTTCATTCATCTTCTGGAAACAGACGAGACAAGAGGAAGCGATAAAAAAAATATTATTCTTATGTAGGAGATTGAAGATAAGAAGAAACGCGATATACACATGCGATCCGTTTCTCGTTTCAGCAGAAATAGTATTTGAGCGCAAATATGTGCTAAGAGAATTAAAATCCAAAATTTTAATGAAGTTAATTGGCGAGAAAGTCTCAAAAATATTTTGGTTTATATTAGTGACGACAACTAAAAGATTATAAGAGAAAGTAAAAACCTTAATTGGGAAAAATTACGAACCCTCTCCTTTTGTTTGCTAAAGGAATTTTTAGGAAAAGTAAATGCCTCTCAAGGAAGAAGGTTTCCTGGTCTTACATAAAAAAACTTCGTTATATGTTATATAAAGATTAGTTAGTATTATCGTAAAGGTATTGGCTACATTATATGAAAGGAAGCATACGGATGTCAATTCAGTGCGTACGACACACAGGAAATCAGGATTGCCTAGGCGAGTTATCTTGAATGTTTGCATTGCTGCGATATTACGTAAGTACCATATAAACAGGGCCGTGGGTAACCAAGTGGTTAGAGCATTGGACTGCAGACCGGAAGGCCTGGGTTCGATGAATGATGCCACCAATACCCTCCGAGTACACACGGAGTACGTGCTCGTAAAATCATTGGGTCCGAGAGTCTTTTGGTCAGTCGCAGCAGAAACAACGGGTGTAGGGGGCTGGGGAATATTTCCTTCCTCTCCAGTTCCATGCCTAAATTGTGGAGGTGGTGTCGCTCTCCATAGTGTATGACCGAGCCACAAATCGTACTCTCTCCTGCATGGTGCTCAAAGCTATAAGCTAACGATAGGCGCAGACATCGCCCCTGGCGACCATGAGTATGGGGGTCTCAATCTGACACCGACAGACAGGTGGCATTAGAAACAACAACACACCATATAAACATATAGACTATATAAATATATTCTACATAAGTGATTTACGTACAAATATTTTTAAATAATTAAACTAATTGACATTTAAATCGTACATAATATTTAAATATATAAGATTGTATAATTATTTAAACATTGCGATTGGCAGATAAATGATTTAATTAACATATCCACCGTTGAAGGGGCACAAAAAATAGAACTATTTAACGCCCGTAGGCGAAATTGTCGCTAAAAAGAAAAAAAAAGTAGAAAATCAGAACCAAATGGATTATCTTGCCCAGAATAAATCAGCAGCTTTCACTTGTATCGTGCGATCATAAATACACATACAATTTTTTGAAGTGACAACTTACTGAGCGGCGTTGGGCACTTTTTGGTAGGGGAAAATCTTATGGGTTCGCGTCACCGACATGCTCTGACTGGCGCACGCGCAGTGTGCTGTTGGCCTTCGACACTTTTTGGATGGGTGAAATCTCGTGCGTTCGCACCACCAACATGCTTTTAGCAGTATATCTGTAGCTATACAGCTGACGTATATAGTGCTGTGTATAACTTTTAGTGAAATTGAATGGATTTAGTGAAAAGTTCAATGTGTGCATACTGTGTGCATTGCTCGTTGCGATTCCGAGAATTGGCAATACGTATTAATGGTTGTCGTTTATATTCCGCCTGGAAAATCTATGAGACAGATACATTAATTTTTTTTCGAAAATTTGATGATTTATACAAAAGAAGGTTCTGAAATACTCGAAAAAAAGATTTGGCGAAAAATATGATAATGTACTGATGATTTTAAGTGGAGACTTCAATATTAACTTTGCAGGTGATAAAAATCTACCACTGATTGAATTTCTAAATGAAACACTCAATTTAAATATGTACAATGATCGAAAACTCAGTAATACAAAATATAAAACGACGATCGATGCGGCTTTTACGCGATACTTAGATAAATTTGAATCAAACATTTTCCTTTCTTACTTTAGTTACCATAAGCCTATTCTTTCTTTTTTTAGAGCAAAATGAAATAATTGAAAGTATAAAAAGTCTAAGTATTGTTGAAATTAATGATGACAATGATGCAAACAATTAAATTAATGTTAAAAATCAAGTACACTGAAATTTAAGTAAATACAAATACTATCCATAAATAATATGATTGTATATTAATTGTTATTTCAATTAAATTGTATTTATATTTTGTCATGATCTTGTATAGCCGGTAATATATTTTTGAATAATAAAAAACCATGTAAACATGCATTTAGTTGTTGCTCGGAGTGTCAATAGATGTGAATACCAGATTGATGGTGATAATTTTAATTCAAACATTATGAAATTTCAAATTTTAATACTAAAAGTTCCAAGTTTTCACATCTATCGGCAGTCTCTATAACTGCCAATTTTTTTATTATTTTTTATGTTCTGTACAATAGTAGAATTGTTTTACCTTCAGAATTATCAACCACAATTTTATTGCAAATTTTACAGTCCCTTATGTCAACATAATCACTGTTTTTTAAAACGATTTTATTTAATAAATAAGATAAAGTGCTCTAGTTTTTGAAAATATTAAAAATCTTTTACCCTGCAGGTCATTTAGAAAAGGAATATCAATGCCAAACATCAAAATTGAGCATTTTCACATGAACACTCACTAAGGATGGGCCCAATTTATATAATTTTTTGCCAATTTCGCCCCCATTTTAATACTATTTTTTCCTGTTCTTAATTTTTTCTCCCCCTCCCCCCATTAAAATGTACTTTACAAAACCCCCCCCCCTTTTCAAATCGCTATATCCATTTCTTTTTTTTATAAAAAAATTGCCATTAATAGAATTGCCATTAAGAATCCAAAGAAATAGCGTACACTGTTATCTGGAGCTTAATATGAAAATTGCACTGGAAAAAAAACAGGAAACATTTACAATTTTTACCCATCATTCCATTGATTTAATATAAAATGAAATGACTCAAAAACTTTGATAAAAATAGAACTGGATTTCAGTGTAAAGAAGTTTGATTTCTGAAAGTAAAACTCCACGAACGCAGTGCCACCTGCCTGCCGAAAGAAACATTTAAAGGGGATGAAAAAAAAACGTGTCTATTATCATTTTATTCATACTGTTAAAAAATTTCTTTTCAACTGAGGGATCATTTTTACTTATCTACGTATAAATTAATAATCAGTTACCAGTGAATTCAAAATATTTTGTGTCAGTTTCCAGTGCATTTGCGAATGCAGAGCAGAATCCGAAAGACATCGCAATTGTGGAACCGCTGTTCTGTAAGTGAAATGTAAAATGCTAATTTGCAATAAAAAGATGAACTATTCAGTGTGATTAATGAGGACAAAAATTGCCTTGAACATGTTGAACTTGTATCAAATTTCGCATGTACCACTTTTTAATATCCTATCGAGTTGCTTAAATAATTTACTGATGCTTGGAAAGTTAAGATCATGCTTCATAGGATCATTTCTATAGTATGATTGCAAGGTTCGCAGTTGAACTTTGTTGGCAACTCCAACCACGATGATGTGCGATGGGGTTTCTTCCTGAGCGTGAATACGACTCGTAGGTGCTTTTCGGGGCGTCTTGAGTCATTGATGATCGCACTCTTCGCCATTGCGGTGAAGAGCTGGAAGTTACTCGATCTGAGTGGTCCCTTTTAAAACTAAAAATAGATCTTTCCAGCACAGTAAATTAATTAATTTTAAACTCAAATTCCTTCTTTCATAATATCTAAAATAGGCAAGATTTTAAAGTACTCGTGTTTTTCACACCTCAAGATAGGAGATGAAAGTCCTGACGGGCTACGTGCTCCAAATCAAAATCCAGCTAACATTGCTCTAAATCTGATGCTTTACAATACGAGAAAAGTGTATATAGGCTTTTTGATCGACGATTTCGGTTCGGTCAGCAATCGATTTTTAGTATCGCTATTCCATGGTAGTTGATTAGAATAGGGGTAAGAAGTTGGTGTTTTGGCGATCCTTGCTCAATGTCTTAAGAAATTCATCCGAACCAAGAATACACTTGATACTGAAAAGATTTACATTTTGCAACACACAGAGACAATTTTTAAGCTGGGCCTTTAAGAATAGGCAAGTTATTTGCTCTAGAATGTAAAATTATACTTATATTGGACTAGCTGTACAGAATTGCAGAAAAAATATTAAATGGTGCTTTAAAAATAAAAAAAAAAGCAGTATTGATTCGAACAGAAATCAGTGACACGAAATATACATTTTCCTTTTGAATTCAGAATGTAATATTCATGCTTAGGCAAATATTTAACCTGACGAAAAACAATCAGGTTTTCGATCCTTTTTCAAGCCGATTCTCATGAAGAAAGATGAGAGGGAGGGGAGAAACATGTTACCCAGTGGCGTACAGGCTCAAATCCCTCCGGTAATCCAATTAAGAGTTTTCTATTTTAGCATAAAGATAACGTATCTGCACATTCGTAAACGTGTTTTTTCTTTAATAAAGAAGCTCTAATAAAAGAAATCTGTGCACGCCACCGAAGTCACTTCCCATTGATATTTCACAATGAATCCGAGAGTGATTGAAATCATTCAAAACTAATTGCTTCCAAATAGAAAAAAAACGTCTCTTTCTGTAGATTTATAAAAAAAAAAAACTTGAAACTTTCATAATACTTTTTATTTTCAATTTCAAAATAACAAGCCATTACAAATATATTTTGGTAGTTTTTTTTTTATTCTGTTTAAAATCCAAACTTGATTCAACGAATCTTGAAAATTTAAATAATGATGATTTAAAAAGAAAATCTGAAATTTCTGATTTCCTGTAAAAAAAAAGAATTGCAAGTAAGTGAAGCAAGACCTATGGAACATTTTATGTTAAGAACAGGTTTTTCTGTTTACTGCACACTGGACAGAGATCATTTTGAAGATAAACTACAGATAACAATTTAGTTTTCATGTGGTTTCACACGTAGTTATTTTAGAAATGCCACTGGGCTGTTGCCGCATTCCCATCTGTCCCCCCCCCCCGCCGTTTCAATGTTGATAATTTTAAAAAAATTTACAAGGGGTTTGTAATGAATGCCCCAACGTTTTAAGCGGCACTGAATTTCTCCTGGGGAGTGATATGCACAATACAAACTAGCGCCATCTGTCATTCAAAATGGAGGGATTAAAAGCAAAAACATATAAGGGGCTCTTACTGCTTGAAGAAAGCTTAAAATTAATAACTTGTGGCAAGTAAATGATTTCCAACATTTGTATACAATCCTCTTTAAATCGAAACTTTTTTTTTCAAGTGAACCAAAAATTAAAATTTAATGTTGTGTTCTTCTTTCTCCCTACTTAACTATCATTTGTTCACAAACACACAAAATGTTACTTGTTAATTGTTGAATAATTCTTAGATAAAAATTCACAACTCAAAATTGAATAGAACTTCTGAACAAACCTTTTATTCCAGAGTTCTGCATTCTCTCTTCTTACACACTAGCGCCATCTTGCGACAGAATATTATTTATTCACTTGTGACAAGACAATAAGGAACAAAAAAAAAATACTATTTGACTTAATTTAATAAGGAATATTCAGGTACATTACGCTCTGAACGTTGAACTTATAATGAAAATAATTGTCACAATTTCATACCTGAAAATTTATCGCATTAATGTGATCGCTTCAGCTCGATAACCCTTATATGTACGTTTTTCAATACTGAGTTTAATCTTTATTTCCATATACACGCAATAATATATTTTGCAGTAATCCTGTGTATCTATTAAGAATAAAATATTCATTGCAACTTTTTTATGTGATAAATAATATCTTATTCTAATTCATTTGTGCTGTTCTTTATTGGTACCAATTATTTTGGTTATTTTTCTAATTTATTGATCATATTTTTAACAAATAAGGCTGACCTCATACAGTTAAAGTTACTGAGAGAAATTTCATGAAAACCAAATAGAGTGCGTCCAACTCGATTCTTCAAATTATATATAGTACGTTTTTAAAGTAAACATTAAAATTGGTAGAATTTCAAGGGATTTTTATGTTGATTAAAGTGATTGAAATTATTGTAAAAGATTGGTGGAAAATGATAATCTATTTTCTTCATCTTGATCGATTATTTAAATACTAAATAAAGTCTAATATTTTAAAATAATTTTTTTCCTCCAGTGATATTAGATCACAATATGAAAATTAAAATGCATGTTTCTATATTTTATCTATGGTAAAAAATATTTATGCCTTGGAAAATTTTGCTCTACAATTTATTTAATTTTGCAAAGTTATTTGATTTGTTAGTGCCATCAATTATTTCCTTTTTAACAATTAATACTGATGTCTTTTCTATCAAGATTCGAAAGGAATTGCGAAAGTGAATAAAAATCAATGGATTTTTTCCTCATAGAACACGTATTAAAATCCATTCTTCCAGCCGCAATAATGAAACATACAATTGTTCTTTGAAAAAATTAAGTGTTAAAAATTTAATTTTAAGTGCTCTAACGGCACCATTTTCATCAAAACAAATGTTTGTGTGTGAATCCCCCTTCCCACCTTTGCCTTTTTGATATGTAACATCTTTACTCTCGGTTGCTAGATATATGTAGGAGTGATTTCGTGAAAAGGGACGGAAATGCGTAACAGGAAGTCGGGGGAAGCGCGCTGTTTGATTTGACCAATTCATCGCCTTGGGGTGTCTCTTCGCTAGCCTCGTCTCGGGGTCCAACTCTAATAGCAATTAAGACGCCCGCCTACCGCACATTCCAGCAAGTCTTATTATACTTTTTCCAGAATAAACTTGTGATTCTTACGCTCAAATGTCAAAGTCTCAGGGCTCGCTGTGTGTTAAATCTGAGGATATATTTATACATGTGTAAACTATATATTAACAATTATATTTCCTGTTAAGCGTCTGACAATGCTCATCAATCTTAAAAAAATTAGGAGTAAGCAATGTGGAATTATTTGAAGAAATATTTAAGTGCTTATCATTTTCATACTTTGAGGTTAATTCCTGTCGCTGCCAATATAATATTTTTAATTGTGAGTAAAAAAGATTTCTCGATTAAAAAAACTAATTAAGTAGACGGAGTTTTTTTATTTCCTCTGATATTTCTTATTATTAAGCATGCGCTTGACGGTGTCTCTTCGCTACCCTCGTCTGGGGGTCCAACTGTATTAGCAATTAAGACGCTCGCCTACCGCAAATACCTGCAAGTCTTGTTATTTTGGTAGTCACATACATTTCTCCGAATCAAACAATTAAAAAAATTAAAGATTTCCTGCATTTTGTACTTTTACCGTATACCGAAGGTGGTCCTGCTCTTTCTAAAAAAAACTATCACTCGCTTCCCATGATTTTGAGTGGTGATTTTCACGTTAACTTCAGTTTAACAGAAGCTGAGCCGCTCATAGCTTTTCTGAAAGATGAACTCAAGCTCGAAATGAACACTAATAATCGAAATGTTTCGACAACTAACAGTGGTACTGATATTGACGTCGTTTTAAAGCGATTTTTAAATACTTTGAAATCACAAGTATATGTGTCATACTTTAGTTTTCATAAATCTATTGTCTCCGCTCTTCCCCAAATTGAACCATAGTAAATATTTTTGATAAAAAAACTGCATTACTCCTTGTGTTAATTAAATGAAATTTTCATTAAAGATATAATTATTCGATAGAAAATTGTTTCCAGTCATAACCGATTCATTTCTTTCAGGATTAAAGTCACTACTGCGTATTTACCATGATAACAAGTCAGATGTTACACATCATATGCGACTACTGTAAGACTCGTTTTTCTGTTTTTTTTAAAAATATTATATCAATTGAAATCGCGTTTTATTTACCTGTTATCTGCATATGTGTGAGTGTTACTAACACACACAAAACAGAAACCTCTCTGTGCTGGTGTTAGTAACAATTATATATTCATATTTAAAAACAAGCAAGTGAGTGAATATTGACGTCACACTGTTCAGCGTTAGGCCACGGGATCTCGTCATTTTGAGTCATGATCAAGTGACGAGGACGACACCTGAGGCGGCCCCCTCTCCTGACTAACACACCACACCTATGAGAGTAGGTTTGAGCTTTCGACAGTTTAAGCGTGCATCGCTCCTAAACACAGCGGGGGCTCAGCGGTACAAGTCTCGAACTCATGTCACACCGGCCACGTGTCCATTACTTGATCACTAGGCGACCGCGGTCACATTTAAAATCTACAACAGCAAAAGAGTAAAAGCTTTGGTTGGAATTGTACAGTTCTAGAAAATCTGCATAGCATGCATTACATGCATATGCATGTACAATGCGTTCTGCCTCGGATTCGTGTTGCAAATACCAAAAGACCAGGCAAGGAGGAATGTTGTACAAACATGGCATACCTGGCTTACCAAATGTTATATTGAACACGCTATGAAAACCACATACCGTAAAATCCAACGTATAACATGCACCCATACTTTCAAGCCGCATTTTTTAATTTTTAAGGTATATTCGCCGTATAACCGCACCCCTTTTTTTACAAAGGAACCTGAATACTGCGTAAACAATGCTTGTATATTTGAATTTATTTGTTTGAGTTATTATCCCAGAATTTTAAAAAAAATATCATACTGTTAGAATCAGAATCCTTTAACTTCATTCGTTATATCATTTCATCCAAATATATAGCATTCCGATCTATGTAGAAGTTGAAATTTTCTTATGCTCCTTTCTTTTTTTTTTTTTTTTTGGATGTGTAACATCTTTTCTCTCGGTTGCTGGATATTAGTAGGAGTGATTTCGTGAAAAGGGACAGAAATGCGTTACAGGAAGTTGGGGAAGCATGTGCTATTTGATTTGACCAATCAGCGCGCTTCGTGGTGTCCCTTCGCTACCCTCGCATCGGGGTTCAAATCTAGTAGCCATCAAGCTGCCAGTCTTTTTTTATGTTAAATTGGCATTTCAAAAGATTCGAATTCAAAAACTCGGTTTCATATTTTCTTGACTCTAAATCCACTTCGCATATATCAGCAAGTCTTATTAGACTTCATCCAGTTATAATCTTGCGATTCTTACGCTCAATTGTCAAAGTCTCAGGGCTCGTTGTGTATGAAATATGAGGACAGTGATTTCGGTTATCAGTTACATTTCTCCGAAACAAACGGTTCAAAATATTACAGATTCCCTGCATTTTGTACTTTTATCATACACCGAAGGTGGTTCTGCTCTTTAAAAAATTCTATCGCTCACTTCCCATGATTTTAACATTAACTTCAGTTTGGCAGAAGCTGAACCGTTCATAGCTTTTTGGAATGATTAACTCAAGCTCAAAATGAACACAAATCGAAATGTTTCGACAACTAACAGTGTTATTGTTATTGAAGTTGTTTTTCAACGGTTTTTAAATACTTTGAAATCACAAGTATATGTGTCATATTTTAGTTAGAAGACCATTGTCTCCACTCTTCCACAAACACAGCAAGAATAGTATTTTTGATAAGAAATTGCATTACTCATTGTGTTAATTAAATAAAATTTTCATTAAAGATATAATTATTCGATAGAAACTTATTTCCAACCCTACCCGATTCATTTTTTTCAGAATTTTAAATATTCTTGCGTATTTACCACGACATGTCCGATGTTACACATGATACTACTATTGTAAGACTCGTTTATTTATTTTTAGTGTTTGTATCCTTGTCATGACCGGCGTATAACGCGCACCCGTAAATTTCGATCTTATTTTTTGTGTTTACTCCTCATAATGCGTTTCTTGGAAAGACCAAAAATAGCAGTAAAAGTGTTGAAGGCCTTTTGTGGAGTATAATTCCAAAAGAAATTTTGAAATTACCGTTTGATACGTTCTTAGCTGTATTTCAGTTTAATGACGTGTCAAAAAAGACTTTTTTTCTAATCAGAACATTTAGAAATTTCAATGGTTTGTTTCGTTGTGAAAGAATTTTCAACAGTTGGCGAAGAAAGAACTATCGACACGTTGATGCATTCATTACCAGCTGCAAAAACAGGAGAAAAAACTCAGAGGACTTACAAAAGGATATTGTGCATTGTCTAAGAAAAAGGAAGGAATTACGTATAAACGAGGAAAATTTTAAAGCAACATGTAAATTTTAATATTGAGAAAAAAGTATTTTCAAATTTAAAAATGTTTTAAGTGAAATGTATGTGTGTGTTCCCCCCCCCTTTTTTTTTAGAAAAATTCTTAAACGGGGATAGTGTGCTTGCTCAAAAAGTTTTAAAAATAATTAACTGAAATTTTTGAAGGGATATCTTCCTTAAGCACGTTCTGCTGATGAGTTAACTTAAATGAAGCGTTAGGTTCGGGTGTGTAACGGGCTACTCGGCCTGTTTCGTCTTCAGCCAGAAATCGTGCTCGGACTAGGCTGTCTAGGTTCAATAGTCCCCGACATACACACTCTTAAAAAGAAATCATGTGACCAAAGGAAGGACGTTTCCCCTAGGTTTTAAGTAAACCCAGCCTTCCATTTTGTGTGCTTATATAGTTGGCTTATGTTCCCACGTGTATTTATTACTCAGGATGTACCAATTAAAATAGCCATAAAGAAAGGTACAATATTTATATTATAGTGTAACTTTATTTTTGTGTCATATTGAATTTTTATGCCAGCTTCCCTATTTATTTGTAAATTTAAGATATTTGATTTTCTATGAGATATTAGTGCTCAAAGGTGAAACTACTGTTTTTGTTTTCTATCAAACTTAATTATGTAAGATTATTAAAATTTTATTCAAAACTTAACCTAAAGCTGCACGCAATTAATAATAATGCATCGTTATTGCTGAGGGCCGCCCAACTGATAATCCAATAAACCTGGAGAACCATACGTTTTGGTTTCTCAAAAGAGAAACAGTTGACGCAAATTTCCAAAAAGGCAATCTGTAGGGAATTTTTTTAAAAAAATCAGATGATATATTTCAATAGAAGTGTAGCAAGTTTATACGTACATAGCTGGTTATTGGGTTCATAATATAAAATTCGAATGCACCGATTGCAAATATATATTTGTTGTAGATAAAAAAAAGTCGGCTCAGAAAATGTTGAACGGACAAAATGTTTGAGACTTCTGGATGGCAGAGGTTTATATATATATGTAAAAAAAGACCTAAAGATTTTATTATTAAAACCATTTCAACGCAACATTTTATTTTTAATCTGTTTATATCGAAAAAAATTCGGGTCAAAATATCTTAAACTTGATTGCTAATTATCTTGCTTTACAAGCATAACGGAAGCATGTCTGGAATTTCATGGATTGTGCATTCGTTTCATTCATCTTCTGGAAACAGACGAGACAAGAGGAAGCGATAAAAAAATATTATTCTTATGTAGGAGATTGAAGATAAGAAGAAACGCGATATACACATGCGATCCGTTTCTCGTTTCAGCAGAAATAGTATTTGAGCGCAAATATGTGCTAAGAGAATTAAAATCCAAAATTTTAATGAAGTTAATTGGCGAGAAAGTCTCAAAAATATTTTGGTTTATATTAGTGACGACAACTAAAAGATTATAAGAGAAAGTAAAAACCTTAATTGGGAAAAATTACGAACCCTCTCCTTTTGTTTGCTAAAGGAATTTTTAGGAAAAGTAAATGCCTCTCAAGGAAGAAGGTTTCCTGGTCTTACATAAAAAAACTTCGTTATATGTTATATAAAGATTAGTTAGTATTATCGTAAAGGTATTGGCTACATTATATGAAAGGAAGCATACGGATGTCAATTCAGTGCGTACGACACACAGGAAATCAGGATTGCCTAGGTGAGTTATCTTGAATGTTTGCATTGCTGCGATATTACGTAAGTACCATATAAACAGGGCCGTGGGTAACCAAGTGGTTAGAGCATCGGACTGCAGACCGGAAGGCCTGGGTTCGATGAATGATGCCACCAATACCCTCCGAGTACACACGGAGTACGTGCTCGTAAAATCATTGGGTCCGAAAGTCTTTTGGTCAGTCGCAGCAGAAACAACGGGTGTAGGGGGCTGGGGAATATTTCCTTCCTCTCCAGTTCCATGCCTAAATTGTGGAGGTGGTGTCGCTCTCCATAGTGTATGACCGAGCCAAATCGTACTCTCTCCTGCATGGAGCTCAAAGCTATAAGCTAACGATAGGCGCAGACCTCGCCCCTGGCGACCATGAGTATGGGGGCCTCAATCTGACACCGACAGACAGGTGGCATTAGAAACAACAACACACCATATAAACATATATAGACTATATAAATATATTCTACATAAGTGATTTACGTACAAATATTTTTAAATAATTAAACTAATTGACATTTAAATCGTACATAATATTTAAATATATAAGATTGTATAATTATTTAAACATTGCGATTGGCAGATAAATGATTTAATTAACATATCCACCGTTGAAGGGGCACAAAAAATAGAACTATTTAACGCCCGTAGGCGAAATTGTCGCTAAAAAGAAAAAAAAAGTAGAAAATCAGAACCAAATGGATTATCTTGCCCAGAATAAATCAGCAGCTTTCACTTGTATCGTGCGATCATAAATACACATACAATTTTTTGAAGTGACAACTTACTGAGCGGCGTTGGGCACTTTTTGGTAGGGGAAAATCTTATGGGTTCGCGTCACCGACATGCTCTGACTGGCGCACGCGCAGTGTGCTGTTGGCCTTCGACACTTTTTGGATGGGTGAAATCTCGTGCGTTCGCACCACCAACATGCTTTTAGCAGTATATCTTGTAGCTATACAGCTGACGTATATAGTGCTGTGTATAACTTTTAGTGAAATTGAATGGATT